>OZ020312.1:13782730-13966027 GCA_963971305.1 Arcuatula senhousia
TTTACGCTCGTATCGGAGATATAGGTTACGTTGGGCAAGGATCCCCCTTCAAATTCCGCAGTATTCCCGGAAAAATTGAAAGGGGCAGAAAAGGTCAAGAGGGGGGTCGATGGGTGCCCATATTGGTCCTAGGGGTACTTTTTTGAATCGGGATGCACAGAGAACCGGAAGTTTACGCTCGTATCGGAGATATAGGTTACGTTGGGCAAGGATCCCCCTTCAAATTCCGCAGTATTCCCGGAAAAATTGAAAGGGGCAGAAAAGGTCAAGAGGGGGGTCGATGGGTGCCCATATTGGTCCTAGGGGTACTTTTTTGAATCGGGATGCACAGAGAACCGGAAGTTTACGCTCGTATCGGAGATATAGGTTACGTTGGGCAAGGATCCCCCTTCAAATTCCGCAGTATTCCCGGAAAAATTGAAAGGGGCAGAAAAGGTCAAGAGGGGGGTCGATGGGTGCCCATATTGGTCCTAGGGGTACTTTTTTGAATCGGGATGCACAGAGAACCGGAAGTTTACGCTCGTATCGGAGATATAGGTTACGTTGGGCAAGGATCCCCCTTCAAATTCCGCAGTATTCCCGGAAAAATTGAAAGGGGCAGAAAAGGTCAAGAGGGGGGTCGATGGGTGCCCATATTGGTCCTAGGGGTACTTTTTTGAATCGGGATGCACAGAGAACCGGAAGTTTACGCTCGTATCGGAGATATAGGTTACGTTGGGCAAGGATCCCCCTTCAAATTCCGCAGTATTCCCGGAAAAATTGAAAGGGGCAGAAAAGGTCAAGAGGGGGGTCGATGGGTGCCCATATTGGTCCTAGGGGTACTTTTTTGAATCGGGATGCACAGAGAACCGGAAGTTTACGCTCGTATCGGAGATATAGGTTACGTTGGGCAAGGATCCCCCTTCAAATTCCGCAGTATTCCCGGAAAAATTGAAAGGGGCAGAAAAGGTCAAGAGGGGGGTCGATGGGTGCCCATATTGGTCCTAGGGGTACTTTTTTGAATCGGGATGCACAGAGAACCGGAAGTTTACGCTCGTATCGGAGATATAGGTTACGTTGGGCAAGGATCCCCCTTCAAATTCCGCAGTATTCCCGGAAAAATTGAAAGGGGCAGAAAAGGTCAAGAGGGGGGTCGATGGGTGCCCATATTGGTCCTAGGGGTACTTTTTTGAATCGGGATGCACAGAGAACCGGAAGTTTACGCTCGTATCGGAGATATAGGTTACGTTGGGCAAGGATCCCCCTTCAAATTCCGCAGTATTCCCGGAAAAATTGAAAGGGGCAGAAAAGGTCAAGAGGGGGGTCGATGGGTGCCCATATTGGTCCTAGGGGTACTTTTTTGAATCGGGATGCACAGAGAACCGGAAGTTTACGCTCGTATCGGAGATATAGGTTACGTTGGGCAAGGATCCCCCTTCAAATTCCGCAGTATTCCCGGAAAAATTGAAAGGGGCAGAAAAGGTCAAGAGGGGGGTCGATGGGTGCCCATATTGGTCCTAGGGGTACTTTTTTGAATCGGGATGCACAGAGAACCGGAAGTTTACGCTCGTATCGGAGATATAGGTTACGTTGGGCAAGGATCCCCCTTCAAATTCCGCAGTATTCCCGGAAAAATTGAAAGGGGCAGAAAAGGTCAAGAGGGGGGTCGATGGGTGCCCATATTGGTCCTAGGGGTACTTTTTTGAATCGGGATGCACAGAGAACCGGAAGTTTACGCTCGTATCGGAGATATAGGTTACGTTGGGCAAGGATCCCCCTTCAAATTCCGCAGTATTCCCGGAAAAATTGAAAGGGGCAGAAAAGGTCAAGAGGGGGGTCGATGGGTGCCCATATTGGTCCTAGGGGTACTTTTTTGAATCGGGATGCACAGAGAACCGGAAGTTTACGCTCGTATCGGAGATATAGGTTACGTTGGGCAAGGATCCCCCTTCAAATTCCGCAGTATTCCCGGAAAAATTGAAAGGGGCAGAAAAGGTCAAGAGGGGGGTCGATGGGTGCCCATATTGGTCCTAGGGGTACTTTTTTGAATCGGGATGCACAGAGAACCGGAAGTTTACGCTCGTATCGGAGATATAGGTTACGTTGGGCAAGGATCCCCCTTCAAATTCCGCAGTATTCCCGGAAAAATTGAAAGGGGCAGAAAAGGTCAAGAGGGGGGTCGATGGGTGCCCATATTGGTCCTAGGGGTACTTTTTTGAATCGGGATGCACAGAGAACCGGAAGTTTACGCTCGTATCGGAGATATAGGTTACGTTGGGCAAGGATCCCCCTTCAAATTCCGCAGTATTCCCGGAAAAATTGAAAGGGGCAGAAAAGGTCAAGAGGGGGGTCGATGGGTGCCCATATTGGTCCTAGGGGTACTTTTTTGAATCGGGATGCACAGAGAACCGGAAGTTTACGCTCGTATCGGAGATATAGGTTACGTTGGGCAAGGATCCCCCTTCAAATTCCGCAGTATTCCCGGAAAAATTGAAAGGGGCAGAAAAGGTCAAGAGGGGGGTCGATGGGTGCCCATATTGGTCCTAGGGGTACTTTTTTGAATCGGGATGCACAGAGAACCGGAAGTTTACGCTCGTATCGGAGATATAGGTTACGTTGGGCAAGGATCCCCCTTCAAATTCCGCAGTATTCCCGGAAAAATTGAAAGGGGCAGAAAAGGTCAAGAGGGGGGTCGATGGGTGCCCATATTGGTCCTAGGGGTACTTTTTTGAATCGGGATGCACAGAGAACCAGAAGTTGCAATGTAGCCCTTCATCGCTAAGCCCCTCCGGCAAAAATTGGTCCGAGCTTTTGGGATCTTTTTAAGTTGACATTTTACGCATTTAAAAGTAATTCTTAACTGATGTTCATAATATTGCAAAGAAAAATGTTTTAAATGTTTACTATGTGTTTGAACTTTATTATTTGTTCAATTTGTTTTCTTAGGATGAGTAGTAAAACATGCTTTACTGTTTTTGTTATTTTTTTTTAATAGAACTTATTTACAGGATGCCGACCCGGAAGTAAAAGGCATAAGGAAGTAAAATATCCTGACCTGTGCGTAGAACATAGATATTTCCTTCCATTATTTTGTTTGCAGGTCTTCTAGATTTTAATGAGGTTACAAAGAAACGATTGTTTGCTATGTAATATCAAACGCCTTGATCAAGTCAGGACTATTTGAATCTTAGAGTTTTCCGGTATGTGGTCCTTGTTTTTTTTTGTCTTTTCTTATCTCTTACACATTTAAGATTGGTCCTCAAGGTTAAATAGTTTTTTATAACCTTTATTTTTCATGTAATAACATTTGATACACACACAAGTAAGAAGTCTGGCACCATAAAATTGCTAAAAATCAAGATTTTTAAAATTTTCTATTATACCAAAAACTCAAAACTCTCCATTTTAGTTTAAAATAATTGGACAAATATATATCTTTTTGAATTTAGAAAAGAAATTATATGAATTGCATGCATATTTTGTTGGAAAAATGAATTTTACTACCCCTGCTCTGAAATTGGCTAAATTCAGACTGGGATCAATGATCATATTTGGTCAAAAATTAAGATGTCACATATCTCAAAAACTACTAATCGTATCTTCATAACTTTTTGACATAATTTAGATGGATCATCATTAGATATATATCCACCAAAAGTTTTCAATTATAAGGCAAGGTTTAAAAATTATTCACAAACGAGATTTCAACGAGACTGAAACCTCAGAAGAATACACCCTTATAGATGGTTACCGTTATTCAATCAACATACACTTTAATACCTACACGAACGTATGAAAAGAATAAAAATCTTTATTTGCAAAATACTCACCTACGGGTCAAAGCAAAAACAAAAACAAATAAGATAAAAAACATATACAGAAAACAACAGAGTATACAGAACATTAACATATGGAGTTATAGTTTTGAGAACATTTTGACCAATGTGGACCCTAGTTTTAATCTGAAATACGTTTACGAGACTTTGACGTACAATTAAGGTGTTATACACATTAAAAATGTAACTATTGAACACTCCGATCGATGTACACATCTACTTGCCGTCCACGAATAGAAAGTAGGTTTCACTATCATTCAGTGTCACCAAAAGATCTAACATTGACTAAGAACACCACGTGTTTTTTTCTTGATAAATAAAACTCCGCTGAACCAGATAGAACTGACATCGTGGAAATGCAAAATTAATTGTTGTATCAAATGGCATGGGTTATGCACTCTTGGACTTCCATGTCCAAGATGACGAAATGGCCTTGTGCGGGGGTTGTCAGGTTTATACGGAAACCCTAACCACTGACCATAGCGGGCCAACGTTTAAAAATCCATTTGTGAACCCATAGTAGTGCGCCACATACGCTAAATTTCCCATCCTACCCATCTCTCCCCTTTTACCGTGTTTTTTTTTAATTTACTGATCCTTTTGTTTCTTAATTCACCTTTTAGATTTTTATCATCATTTTATTCTTATTTCATCATCATCTTTATGTTTATCACCCTTATATAACCTATATTGTGTTACTAGGCCGTAAAACAACAACACCCTCACTTACTTACTGCAGTTATGCCATTTATTAATACAAACATCTAAACAGTACATGTAGGTGAGCAATATTGTGATACTGTGTTGTTTCTAAGCAAGCGAACATTCATACATGCCTCCATCTTTCAAGGAAAAGACTGCATCCGTGCAAGAAGAATAGAGAGTAATTTGGATAGGTTATCATCCCCCTGATCTTTAACAACCAGTAAAACCTTATATGGATAAATCAAGCATGTCTGCTGCAAGATCATCTTCGTCAAAACTTATCTCAGTTTCGGGCGGGTTTACATTTATGGTTGATTAAAATCTATTGACGACCTTTGAGCTTGGTGTTTATATTGTTTTACAGTCTTTAACTTCTTTTTGGAGATCAAACATAGAATGTTCTTTCCAGCTATAATATATCTACTAGCTAGAGTATTGGTAAAAAGTGTAATTATTTGTTTACAACTAAAAAGTACCTGGGAATGAATGTTAATGAGATAATATATCGTATCGTATATATCTTTCGAGTTTGTGAACTTCCTGTGACATTTTTTTCCTTATCATCACAAAGGTGATTCAATTAGTTGACAAAAACAATAAATGTCATAAAACTCGATCTTCAATTCAGAAAAACCTAAAATTTCTATTCAAACAAACGTCAACAAGGACACAGTTTTATGCTTTTTGCCACATCAATAAGGCTTACAGTACCACTGCAAAAAGAAAACAGTCAACAAAATCACAAAAGTGGCATTTTTCTATTGAACAATAACTATAAATCATTTCTGCATTTCGAAAATGTTTTTACTAACAAAATACGTGTTGAGTATTGATATTGATGTAAATGATGCAGTTGCAACCATACAAAGGTCCAAATTCTGTTTTTTCTACTGTCAATGGTACCATTTGATACTGATATTGCCCTTTGTTTAAACATTTTTTTTAGTTTGAAGGTCTCTTATTATACCCCACGCAACGAAGTTGCGAAGGGTATAATGTTTTTGACTGGTCCGTCCGTCCGTCCGTCCGTCCGTCCGTCCGTCCGTCAGTCTGTAATCAAAGTTTGTAATCGCAACTCCTCCTAAACTACTGAACAGAATTTAACGAAACTTGGTATGCAAGAAGGACACCATATGTAGTTGTGCATATTACAAGGAATTTTTGATCAGCAAATTGTTGTGGGAGTTATGGCCCATTGGACTTAGAAATTTGCAGAAAATCATGATTACAGTTTGTAATCGCAACTCCTCTTAAACTACTGAACAGAATTTAATGAAACTTGGTATGCAAGAAGGACACCATACATGTATGTAGTTGTGCATATGACAAGGAATTTTTGATCAGCAATTTTTTGTGGGAGTTATGGCCCTTTGGACTTAGAAATTTGCAGAAAATCATGATTACAGTTTGTAATCGCAACTCCTAATAAACTACTGAACAGAATTTAACGAAACTTGGTATGCAAGAAGTACACCATATGTAGTTGTGCATATCACCAGGAATTTTTGATCCCCAAATTTTTGTGGGCGTTATGGCCCTTAGGACTTAGAAATTTGACATAACTTTGTTATGATACATGTATTCAAATACTTGCACATTCACTTTTACAATCATTCAATATTATTGATTCCTGTAGCTCAATACTTTTCCTCAAGGATAACATTGATAGTCCAATAGCCGAACGCGTGGGGTATGTGAGCGTGCTCACTAAGGTTCTTTCATTGTACTTGAACCCCATTTGTACCTTTATTAGTATTTTGAAGCATATAGGTAATGTAATTTTAAAGGGAGATGTAAAAACTTTACCAGATAGATCAATCAGACTAGATGTTTACTTCTTAAAACGTTCAGAAGCATACACATTTAACGTGATTAAGATATTTCAGGCGCACAGGTTTACATACTGTGAAAACTATAACTCAATAATTATGTTAATATTCTGTATACTCTGTTGTTTTCTGTATATGTTTTGTATTTTACATGTTTTTGTTTTTGCTTTGACCCATATGGGTGTATTTTGCAAATAAAGAAGATATAATTTTATTATTTAAGTCGATGTTTTGATTTATATTTAATTTATAAAACATAGTTTGTCTTAATTATTTGTTAATGTTACAATACAGAAGAAAATGATATTCATCTCTCAAAAACTTCACATACAGAGCATAGTCTATTTTCTCTTTTAATATTTCTGTATCTTCCTAATTTTATTTTTAATTTGTGGTCGCTGACTCTTAATTGTGTTATCAATTGTCTGTCTTTTAAACTTGTTTCTTATAATAAATATTTTCTAAACCAAATTCAGTCTTTAATTGTTTGTATAAAAAAAATTTAGAATCATCGGTCAAGCTGGGGAATTCCTGTATAGTTATATTTTTGTAGTCATCTTCTATTTTGTTTTTGAATTACTGTTTTAGTTATTTTTTATTTTCATAAAGGGTTTGTCCAAATTCTCAAATTCTGTGATATCTAATTCACATTCTTCAAAAAAATTTAGAAGCAAGGGTGCACCACGAGAACGGTCCTCCATTGTCATGATTGTGTAGATTTTTGTTTACAATATATGCTTATTTTAAGAAAGGGTTAATTTTTTCAGAGTTTAGTGTGCAAAAAAACATCATTAATCATTACTTGAATTTTAATGAAACTTTCAAAAGGCAATCTACAAGTTCTGACTTTGATGAGATATTGCATGCCGTTTTTTTTTAAGTTCTAAAATCGATTTGCAATATATAGCTTCTACAACGCGATCGAGTTGATTATGAAATTTCTAATATCATGAATATCGAGAGATTGAAATAAATTTAATTATTTTAATGGCGAGGCTTGCCGAGCGATTAAAATGTCAAATTTATTTCCCGAGAAATTCCATAATCATCGAGAATTAAGTTGTAGAAGGTTTTTCTCTAATGTTTACAGGTAAAAATTGCAAAAGGTCGCTCATCAATTGCACGTGCAATTACGCTGAGAACAAATTTCTCTCTGGAGGTGAGAACTATTTTTTCACAACTGGTTGAGAGGTTGATAAATCGGATGAAAATTAGAGAAATTGATAATAATAAACAAAGACAATTGGATTTGTTTTAAACTGGGAAAAATTGCCTGTGCTTGTCATATAATTAACAAGAAAATATTATTGGCCTTATCATATTTATAATTATGTTTGTTTTCCCAACCTAATCATTTAAATTATCAATTTGAAAAAAAAATGTACCTATTTCAGCGTCGCGTCCTTTTACTTTCTTTTATTTTACTTCAAAGGAAGTGCCCCCTTTCCCGAATCAATATCTAGAAAACCTTTCAGCAAAAGTCAGTACAATCGTACAAAACAAATATAATAGGCAAAAAATTGTAAAAATGTGGTGTTATGGACGAAAGTTATCATTTACTGCATAAGACTTAAATCCTTTTATATTTTATTAAAAGAATGGAAACCTTTCAGTTTGGAAAAAAATATAAAAAAATGAGTGGAAATCGTAGATCTTTGTCATTTTTGGTTTGAAGGTATCACCAGTTTCGTGCGTTTTCTTAATGTTCGCTTGATTATTGTTCGCTAGTTTGATTAAAGTTATTGTTCGCCGCGGCTTATTGTTCGCTACCTTGAGTTTAGTGACAATTTATGCTACATGTAATAATATTATTTGTACACCAAACATACTGTTGGCACGGCAATATTCCGTTAGAATATAATTTGGCAGTTGTTCTTTAGATAACATTTTTGAAGCTATGACCCCGGCTTGCCCCAAAACTTTTGCGTCGAAACTTTCGTCCCAGGATTTCGCCCCTTTTGTCCCGAAGATATTTCGGCCCATATTTATGTAACAAAAATATCTATATAACTTTCACATACATTATAAAGGGATTTTGTCTACAATAAAGAAATTGATTTGATTGAGGGTTCCAATTTCACATTTGGTTGACGGGAACAGGTTTATGGCCGAATACAGTCCTATACTGCCTTAAACACGCTGTTTTTTTTTCGTTTTTATGTTTTGTGTTTCTTCGTGCTGTTCCCTTTGTGTTTACGGGTCTTGCTTTACCCTTTCCGGCTTTTGACATTTGAATGCCACATTGGTTCATTTTTGCTTATTACAAGCATTTCATGCAGATACATGCACTTTTTATTTATATTTTGTGGTTTAAATATCCACGTTTGTTAAATTCAAATCCAAAAGGAAACTACATGTAAATAATCGTGTAAAATAATGTTTATTGACGGGCTGTCAGGAAAAAAACAGAGAGAAAACCTTTTATAGAGCTCCGATTTATTTATACTGAATATAGGTACAAAACAATGCGTTTGCCACCGCATGAGTTATAAAACTGATATAAGTGGTTTGGGGGAGGTTGCAATAACTAAGAGACTAATGCTCTCTTGTCATTTATATAACTACTTGGTACATACATGAAACTTAGGTTAAGCCAACGAAAGGATGACAGTAGCTGGCATTTTTATTCCACATGAACAACTCAATTAATGATTGGCACATGCAGCTGATAAAACGCAGCTTTTTAAAATAGAAATGGAAAGCACAGGTACAAATATCTGGAAGTCGATAAAACTAAGACTTACTTTGTAATCAATAAGTCTTAGAATAAAAACACATTTAAAGAAGACCAAATAATCGACATGATAAAATTTCTTAGAGACATCATTATTTGTTCAGTTTGGTGGACATGCTTTTCAGCACGCAATAGGGATTTTGATGGTCATTAATTGTGCACCTTTGCTTGCTTATTTGTTTCTTCATTCACATGAAGCATACGTTTAACAAGCACTTCTAGACAAAAAATATCGTAGACTAGCACTCTCTTTTAACCTCACATTACGATATATTGATGTTCTTTCACTGAACAATTCTCGATTTGGTGACTTTCTCCATCTTATATATCCTCGTAAACTTGAGATAAAGAACACAACGGATTCAAGGAAGTCTGCTTCATATTTATATCTACATCTCAAAATAGACTCTCAAGGAAAATTTTCAACAAAGCTCTATGACAAATGTGATGACTTTAACTTTCCAATTGTTAACTCTCCCTTCTTGTGTAGCAACATTCCGTCCGCTCCAGCTTATGGATTTTACGTATCACAAATGATTCGCCATTCCATTACATCGATTTCCTTGGAAGAGCTTTACGTCTGACACAAAAAAAATTGCTTACACAGGGCTATGTTGCTCATCGGTTGCTGTTTTCACTCAAGAAATTTTACGGAAGACACCATAGACAAATAAGGGATTTAAATCTCTCAAGTGAGTGCAAATGTTAGTCTGTCATAGGTTTTTGTTTTGTGTTCCTTTTATTTACTAGATTTGACACACTGAATTGACAGTAGGAAAAACGGCGGATGTGCTATAGTAAGCACGAACTGCTTACTTTTCCGGGGCACCTGAGCCAACTCTCGTTACGACTGGAGTCTGCTTTGTTGATTGCTTTTCAGTTGTTTTTTTTGGTATTTTTGCGTTTTTTCGCCCTGTTCTCGTAAATGTTTACTGATTTGTCTGTGCCTTTCGGACTTTTGACATTCGGATGCCCCATTGGTACCTACGCTTCTTTGAGTTATGAAAAATCAAAACTGGCCAGGTATTTTTTTCATACTTTTTCAAATCTTCATGTGGAAAGGGGTTGGAATGAACATAACATATTTGCAATTGTTCCCTAATGTGACATTACAAATAAACCATATTATTAGTATAATTCTTCAAGCATTATTGTACTGTTTAATTGCCATATTTGACCAGAATTGATATTTTAATGCAGTTCGTCTAATTATGAACCGACGAAAACTGGACGTACACTTGCATGGCTTGGACTCACTCACTCAAAGAAATGCTTATTCCCAAAAAGACTTTGAAATCTTATACTGGTGGTACTCATAATTTAGAGAACAATATTGTATCAATAACGAAAATTTTGGAAAAAAAAACCCTTCTCAAAGATTACTGAAAGTGAAGATATCGACCTTAGAAATGTGATTTGCCTTATCGCGTCGTAGGTTTTCTTTCAATAACTTTTTTTAATACAGTAAAATAAATAATAATAACGATATACACATACACTAAAATCAACTGACCTGTGGCCATAATCTGCCGCATTTCACTTGGGTGTTGCGAAAAGGCGGAACGGAAAACGAAACAAAAAACGGAAAAAAACAGAGAAAACGATTAACAAGAGAAAACTTTAAAAAAATAAACTTTTGTCGAGCACATTGATATTTTTATTTTGTTTGTGTGTCGGTAACAAACTGGTTGTGTAGTTATGCAACTTGATAATGTATTTATATAAATATATGTCTGCCAGTATCCTCTCCGTTTCCCTTTGTTCATAAAACATATGTTGTGTCCTTTATCTTCCATAACCTTAAAGCTGTCCGTTGTAAAATACCACCAACAACTACATGTCTATATTATATTTTTCCGTTTTCCGTATTTCCGTTTTCCGTTCCGTTTTCCGTTCCGCCTTTTAGCAACACCCATTTCACTTCACCTATCAAAACACACGTTTTACTTACAAATTCGATTGGACCCTTGTTTGCTTCACAATTTCTGAATGTCGAATCGGGAACAGATCCTTATTCACAATGTCATTTCTTATTCATTTAAATATATATGAATAAGGAATTGAATATTGAATAAGGATCTGTTCCCGAATCACATTCGAATCGGGAATCGGGAACCGGGAATAAGGAACCAACTTGACGCTTCTGTTTTATTTCGGTCAACTCACAAAATTCTAATTTGCAGTTACAATGCAGATGATCACCTAATACTTTCTAAATCGCGTAGTTTAGTTTTTATTTTTGTTACTAGATGCTTTGTGAAAAAAATCCAATAGTTTAATTTATATATAAATACATAATTTGTAGATTTGCGTGATGTTTCACGATACTTAGTTCACGCAGAAGTATCTATATATCATATAATTTGCAAAAGTATTTAGATACATGTTGTACCCAAGTAAATGTATCTTGAAAGATATTATTTGGATACTTGTGCTTAGCATCTGCAATTTTCAACATGCCTCTCGTTATCTGGCCATTTTAACCTGACTTATGCCTTCACATAAACATATGCTTGAAAGTACATTGTATCTAAAAACACATTACTACTTAAACATGAATGGAGCTCATTTTCTTTTTCTTTTTCATCTTTACTAGATTAAGTGGATTTGCAAGTAAGCAACTTGTGAACGGAAACCCAAATTTTACTGACCTGAGTGATAAAAATAGACCAATAAAACTAGGAGAATATTTCCACGCCATTTATGACGACGAATGGACCAATTCACTTGAAACGTTAACCTCCAAAAGATTCAAAATGTCTGAAGAAGAGGGTATCCACCAGCTTGCACAGATTTTAAAGGTATTGTATTTATTGTACCCATTTTAACGTACGGAGGAAAATTCAAAATGCTGATTGTCTTAATTGTTTATATTCTTCTAAGGATATGAAAGAAGCGACGGTAGACATCAACATTGGGTGTACATCCATGGATTTGCTAATAAACAAAATTATATTCCGTTTAAATGTCTCGAATTCGCTTTTAATATCAGAAATGAAGAAAGACATTTATTTTGGGTGCTATAAATTTGGTTATGACCTGGTTAATAAAAATGTTTCTTTTTTTTTCAAATGTGTAAATTAAAACATAATAGAAGATAATGAGATGTCATGGGTGTGGAATAGGAGTACGCGATACAACCTTTATATTTCAATGGCAATTAGATAAAGGTAATAACAAAACTACCGAACTTGAAATCACAATCGAAAAAAGAAAGCAGTTTTTAGAGTATCAACATTTTCATCTTTAGTTTTAAAATACATTGCAAAGGCAAATGTAAAATTGAATAAATGATGGAAGAAGAAAAGTAGCACATAGTCTTAACTCTAAAAGGGAAAACAAACAACGAATAACAATGACAAACTATTACTAAAAGAAAAAGCTAGTACCTCGGACACTTTTTTATAGGAAATATACCAGTTCTGTTGCGGAGTTGCGACTGTACAAATATCGGAAACAGTCATGAATATTCTTAGACCTGGGTTTACAGACAAGGTATGTATGTAATTATAGCTTAGTCCAGAAAGTCTGATAAGAGCATCAAACGCATGTTAATTATGTTTCCTTGGTTCGTGAAAGCTTAAGATGCAAGTAAAACAATAAAATTACTTGTTTGGATAACACATAACACACTATAAAGCCATGTAAGCTAACAGTGTTACCCTGATAGACAATGCACTAACCCCGTGTAGAATTCACTAGTCACTAGGAGCAGTTTTTGTCAGATTAAACTTGTTATAGACCTCTCCATATAACTTTATAGTTTAAATTCATACCCAAGTTTAGGTTACAAAAAACAGATACAAAACTAGTTTAACCTCGCCACATTTTATATGTGACTGTCTTAAGCCAGGAATCATTGTTAGATCCTTTGTTTGTCCTTGCCATCTATCTGTTTTTGTTCTTTGTCCAGAAATGTGTCTTTCGTTGATAATTTATAAATAGGTTTTGAATCTTATGTATTGTATTTGTCGTCTTGGGCCAATGCAAAACGGCGAACAGTGACCTCTGGTCATGTTGAAGACTGCTGGCTGTTTTTCATTTAGAATTGCCTTTTCGTTATGTTGGTCGTGTCGCGTTCAGTTACTCCACATTTCATCGTCTATTCCAAAACTTTCAATTACAGGGTAGCAGTGTCACCATAAACGTTTCATTCCTAAGAACACGAGAATGGAGCAAATTGATTTGTACTAACCCGTTAAGGATTTTTCATATTCATTTTTTCTAACGGGTTTCAACCCTATTGGTTATAAGAAAAATGTTTCACTCCATTTGCTACTTATTGCTATAAATTAATGCAGTTGCTTATAAAATAAATATTTTGCGGATTTAGTAAAAAAATACCTGGCTTGATTCGCTTGTTCCTAGGAATAAGTTTGCAAATCTGTCTTTACATGGCTGAGTAAAATGTTGCTTTAACACTTTTTGAACCATCACTGTTTAATCGTAACAAAATTGTTCTAATTGATATCTTGTTATAGAAAAACCTCAAAGAGGGAGTCCAAATGCCCAAATCTGAAGAACTTCAGTCCAGGATTCAGACCATAAGACGAGAGTATTGCATGGAAGCATTACCTTATATTCAAGGGGTAGGAATTGTTTAAATAACAGTCTATCTAAGAATAATACGTGTATAGATAATGATACATCATGTTCATGGTACAAAAATAAATCAAAGGTTTAAAAAAGTCACGGTTTTCGGCCCAGAAAACTCACCTGCTACAACAACCATTTGCCTCTACAGCGCACTACTTAAGAGATAAAAATTACATAGAATGCATAATTAAAATTATAAGGATGGAAGATACCACGTGAAAAATCTGTCAAAGTCAAAAATGGCCTGATTTCGTTAAACAGGAAGTAAGTGAGCGACAGACCTGAAATCGAATCCCACGTTATGGGACCCCATCCTGATGCTATATACCAAATATAGTTGCTGAGAAAACTGTTACGAAAAATTTTCCCGCCCACATGCCGCCCGCCCAACATTCACCATTTTATAACCCGGATTTTTCTTCGTGAAATCCGGCCAAAAATGTAACAAAAAGCAATTACATAAGCTGTAAATTTCCTTCAATTACATTTAACCGCAAAACATACAAAAATCACATATTCATTAAACCACATAGAAAAATGCAATGGACATTTTTTGAACTTATATAATATTTTTCATACCAAAATTAAAAGAATCTTTAAAAACATTACTGTTATCATTTTTTTATGCTCTGTATTGATATTTTCTTATCTCTATTTGTTTGACACCTCAAGACTTTGTACTTATGAAGGCTGTTGGTCATAACAATTGCATTTAGCTCGGTTTGTTCAATGGTGTTTTAATGTCTACCGATGTTGTCTCGGTCATTTCGAACTTACGACTGATATGCTTCTTTCAAAATACAATTTTAAATATTTTTCAGAGCTTTAAGGACACAAACAAACTCTGGAAAGCTTACAAAAACGCTGAAGAGGTTGAAAAATACGTTAATAAGTGTGTCGAAGTTATTTGGCTGATGAGGATAACGGATCCGCCGATGGTTTTAAAGTTTGCCGAAAGAGCAGAAATCCTAAACACAGATTTATATAACCACTACCAAAAGAAGGGAACAAAAGTAGCGTTCTGTGTTTGGCCGGCGGTTCTCCTTCACGAAGAAGGTGCTATTATAAGCAAAGGCTTTGCTAAACCTATGTAAAGAAAAGAGTTTTTGTTATTCTTTTAAAGTTGTAGATAATCTTTTTTTATTTATTTGTACATTGTACTTGGCAGCTTGTTTTTCCTTACTTTTTTACCGGTATGCATCATCACATACTCCCCTTTTGAAGAATTTCTTCGTTTCTCAACCCACCCCCATCTTTCTCATCATCATCATCATCATCATCATTTCATGCTCATTTTATCATCATTTTCATGTTCAACGCCTTTAAATAATCTATTAAGTGTTGCAAGCGCGTAAAACAACTGTTTAACTCACTCACTCAATCACCCCAATGAGAGGAGTGCTTGTAAATAAAGATACAAACATATTAGTGCAAATGATATTTTTTCTTTAATAATATGATTTGCTTTTAGTCATGTGACCAAAACTTTTCAAATGGTTTCTTTCAAAAAACAAAAGGTAATAAAACCAACAACCCCGAGGGATTACCATTCGAGATTTTTCATTTATGTATAAACTAAACAGACCAGCTTTGTACTAGTATACAAAGATAGTACCGATTTGTTTTCTAGCATCTCATTTGTCCAAGTGTACAATTCTCACATTTGCTTGCTGATTTGTTTCTTCATTCATATGAAGCAGACTTCTTACAATCTCTTCTAGACAAAAAATGATTGTAGACTAGCTCTCTCTTTCAACCTAACGTTCCGTTATATTGATGATGTCCTTTCACTAAACAATTCTCGATCTGGTGACTTTCTCCTCAGTAGCTTGAGATAAAGGACACAACGGATTGTAGGAAGTCTGCTTCATATTTAGATCTACATCTCGAAATTGACTCCCAAGGAAGACTTTCAACAAGACTCTATGACAAACGTGATAACTTCAACTTTCCCGTCTTGTGTAGCAACATTCCGTACTCTCCAGCTTATGGAGTTTACGTATCTCGATTGATTCGTTACTTCAGAGCGTGCGGGCTTTAGCAGAGCGTCACGTCTGACGCAAAAATTGCTCACACAGGGTTATGTTGCTCCTCGGTTGCTGTCTTCACTCAAGAAATTTTACAAAAGACATCATGCACTTATAGACAAATATGGGATTTCGATCTCTCAGATGAGTGCAGATGTTGGTTTTGTCAAAGAGTTTTGTTTTTATTTCCTTTACCGGATTTGACACGCTGAATTGGCTGTTGGCAACGCGACGGGTGTGCTATAGCAAGCAGGAACTGCTTACTCCTCTGGAGCACCTGAGTTCACTCTTGTTTCGACTGGAGTTCGCGTTGTTGATAGATATTCAGTTATTTTGTGTTTCCATGTTTTACATGTTGTCTGTTTTTGTCCCGTTCTTGTTGGTATTGACTGGTTTTGTCTCTGCCCTTTCGGACTTTTGACTTTCAGATATCCCATTGGTACCTCTGCTTCTCTCTTACAATGTAAAATGCAAAGCCTAGTAAAAAAGTGTTCAGTCGTCCATTGTTTTCTTATGTGTTAACGCGCTATTTTTCCTTAACGGAGGAAGTATATATAAAAATTAAGGCTGTTTATTTCAGTTTTGTATGTCTATATGTTTCGATTTGTGTATTTAAGCTTTTGACTATGTATAATCATACCCATTCATTTATCTTGTACATTTTACAATGCAAGGATGAAAGCTGTTTTGACTTTTTTTTTAATTGGCTTGTTAAAAAAGGGCAAAAAAGTATGTGTTTTTTCGGGTATTTTTTCAGGCATGAAACAAGAAGTACACACACTTTTATGTTTTGTATAAAATTTATACGGGTCATGATTTGACTTTATTCACATAGAACATTGTTGATTCTGACGTAAACAGATGAGACTATCTGTAATTATTGTTTGGTTATTTTGTATTTCATTGCAGCGATAATAATAGAAGAAATATAACATGTATAAAGCATTTATTATTGATAGAACCAAGTTTAACAGCTGTGTTGAGTTCACTCTCGTTACGACTGGATTTCGCTTTGTTGTTTGCTATTCGGTTGTTGTTTTGTATTTATATGTTTGAAGTTGTTCTGTTCCCGTTTGTTTACTGGTTTTGTCTCTACCCTTTCGGACTTTTGACATTTGGAAGCCAAATTCGTACCTCTGCTTCTTTTTACGTTCAATAATAAATTCAAACAAATCAAAATATACGTATGTGACAGATTTTCAACTAGAAATCGGCATTGATTCCAATGGTATGCTCTTTATGAAACATTCATTGGCTTTACGAAAATAGGGTCAAAGTTCCTCTGCCTATATTAGTTTTATGATAACATTATGTATATGTTGTGTACAAATTGTAATTTTGTACAATTTATAACAGTCATGAACAAATTTTTTACATGTTATAATTTGTGTAGACCAAAAAATACATGTTATAACATGAACAATTTTAGCCTGTACATGTTATCACTTGTACAAAATAATGCAAAAAGTCAGGTTTAACTTGTACAGCATGTATTCCGAAAGTATTTATATAAAATATTAATTACTTAAAATAAACAGTATTGATCAATGTTAACACCTATTAACATTGTTATTAATCTTTTTATATTTATTTACTTATTAAATAAACCATGCAGTTATGATAACTTCATGAATAAACCAAAACTATAGGAATAAAAGTTTTTTGAACTTTTTTTCTGTTTTATTTATTTGTGGTATTAAAAAATTGAATCTGATGCATACATAAATTCTGTTAAGTATTTTTGTAAATTTACTTTTACTACAACTTACTATAACAAAATGTTTTTGTTTACATGTTATTCAATTTCTAGAAAAGATAGACCGACGACGAGTGTTGTTATAAGGGCAACAATAATGAGTATATGAGCAGAAAATGTCAATACATATAGAATATAGGACTTTTTTATTTTGAGATCGATTTTATCACTGTTTTGGTGAACCCGAAGGGTGAACCAAAAAAACAAGTGATAAAGTCGATCTCAAAATCAAAAAGTCATATATTTTCTTTATCGGTAATTGATTGTGACGTAACGTACTGACCCGATAATTTCGGTGATACACACCTGTTCGTGAGACAGACTTTATCAGCCAGTACACATCAAAGGAAATCAAAGCGCTAAAGCGTTTAAAAGCAGAGCTAAATGTAAGCACTAAAATAAAGATTGATCTGTTTTTCATCAAATTTTGTTCGTTTGCTCCGCCCACTTAAACATTTGTTATGAAATCCGTAATTTGGATCCACCCACTTGAATAAATATATATGACGTATTGATTAAATCAAAGGTAAAAGGTCAGCAACGCTGAAGTGTACATCAACTTTAGTGTATCGATATGTGAAATGTAGTCCACATTTATTTTGTATTTATTATAGGGGTATAAAGATGTACCTCTTAGTTAAGACAACCTGTATAACATTTTAATCATTGAAACAATGATTATACACGATGAATATTCTATAATGGATCCTCTGGTAGGAATATTGCCTGACCGATTTACCCTGTCTAGACGGAAAAAAAAACGCGAAAGTCAGATAGCTATATAACTACATAGAGCTCTGCTCAAAAATGTACTAATTACCGATAAATGAAATTCCAATTCTGATTTTATATATATTTGATTGTAATTATTTTATATTGTGCTTATATATACCATATACTTTTTTGTCGTAATGTGTACATTTAACACGTTCATTTTTTAACCGTAGAGTTTTTATTTGCAAATAAAGTATTGAAACCTCTTATAGCTACATCAATAGAAGATAATGTGATGTGGAATAAGTGAACGCGACACAGCCCACAAAGACAAGCGGCAATTTAAAAAAAAACATGATGAAAAACAGCCAGAAGCCTTAAACAAGTCTAGTAGGCAGGCCATGCTCGCTGCATCTTCGCTAGCCAAGGGTTACGATTCGCTATCTGTCATCTCACAAAGATGAGAGATAGCGGATCGTGACCCTTGGCTAGCGAAGATGTGCTCGCTGTTTTTCCAAAGGTCAAAAGAAAAAAATTACAATTGAAATCCAGATTGCAAAGAAAGACCCTTTTCTGTGTAAGAACCAAAGAGGCACCAATGGGGCTTTTGAGTGTCAAAAGTCCGAAAGGGCAACGACAAAACCGGAAAACACGAACAAAAACAACACGAAGAAACACAAAACACAATATCAACCGAACGGAAATCAACAACTCGAACTCAAATCAAGAAACAGAAAACATCAAACAGCAAGTACAAACAAAAGCCTTGTCAAAGATTCTTGGCTTTGGAACTCAAAGTCAACCCCAATTATGCTTTTGTTTTTAAATATTCGTGTTTGATAGTATACTCATACATAAAAATGATCACAACCAGGTCGACGCCGGTTGTGAAGTGGTTAACGTTTCGGGCTACTAACGCCGAGGTGCGTGGTTTGATCCTCATTATGGATGAAAATTTCATTAAACCAATTTTTCGACCACCCCTTGACAGCATTTACGAAGATGGTCTCAAGGAAGGACGCTATCCATTCGCAATGTTGAGAATGGCTTTTCCTTGTATTGCTCCATGCACGTTAAAGGCTCCTACATAGTTTGATATGTTAAATTAAGGCCACTACTAAGTCCATATTTGCAAGCTATACGCTGGAGAGGGATTCACAAAAGCATCAAGCTTGTTTCCCAATTCATGATAAATAATATTAACTATTATAACTATTATATTTTTTTAATTTAATAATAAAAATCGACAATTTAAATCATGTTACCATTAAATCTTACACCAAAAAATCAATAGCAAAGACAAAACAAAATTGTCAGCTGCAAGAAATATTCTTGGCGGAGTTTAAGCGTTTGGTTACGTGCACTAGCCACATGAAATGGGATTGAACCCTAGCTAGACAACCATGATAGCACTAGTGTCTTTTTCATTCTATTCATTGCTGTAAGAAGGAAGAAATTCTGAATATAATAATGGTCAATTCTATTCGCCTGTCTTCCGACTTCTGAATATAATATATATAGTTAAAATATACTCTTGAAATATACTGTTGAAAAACAGCGAGTAGCGACCACTGGTCACATTGAAGGCTGTTGGCTGTTTTCCATTGTGGATATTTTAAATTGTCGTTTGTATTGAAGGTTGTGTCGTGTACACTTATTCTGCATCATCTTCCGACCGACCACTGCCTAACACATTTGTATACGGGTAAGTTAACTTCATAAAGCTGAAAACTTTATTACTAATAATTTTATAAGTTAACTTTACGAAATAAATAACTGTTTAAGGTCATGAAATGATTGATCTGCTTCGCTTCATAGAATAGAACAAAAACAAAACATATCAAAATCAATTAATAATGGCCGAAAAGGTAAGGAATATTAATTTCAATATTGTTTATTTATGTTTTATGTTTTATTAAAAGTATGCATTTATATAGAAGAAGAAGCAAGCTGAAATAATATTATTGAAAGAAAATATGATTTTGTTTT
The DNA here is from genome assembly GCA_963971305.1 of Arcuatula senhousia. Taxonomy (NCBI): domain Eukaryota; kingdom Metazoa; phylum Mollusca; class Bivalvia; order Mytilida; family Mytilidae; genus Arcuatula; species Arcuatula senhousia. The sequence goes on from OZ020312.1 coordinate 13,802,896, forward strand.
AGTTTCCATATATAAAGAGATGTTTCTTTTAACAATCAAGATACAAATGATATTGGAAGATGAGGAAAGAACTACATACTTTGATGTAGAAAGGTGGTCGTTTTTGTCAATCTATATATTTATGCAGTTTTTTACTTTGTCAAGGAATATACACTTTATGCTTAATTTTAACTTTTTTATTTTATATCATGCAGTGACCTAATGTAAGCAATGACTTCTATACGAATACCAAATGGATGCAAGTCCCGGCCGGGGATAGAACAGGTCCTTCGATATCCTGTAGAGACCAGAAAATTAGAATGCGTGCTGAAGGAATACTTTGATTTACTGAGAATGGACAAAGAGTTGCTCAACAGAGATCCACGTGTGGTATGTAAATAATTGTAACATAAACATAATTTACCAAAGAAGCAGTTGGTTTTTCCTTCTGTATTCCTTTTCAAGACTTCTCGACGGTGCTCGAAACATGAGCTGAAGAAGACTAAGTGAATAAGCAAGACAAATCAAAACTGATTAACTGATTCATTATCCAAGTTAAACACACTTTTTTCTTAAAACATAATCATTAAATTCCGAAGTAAAGATGAAGCTTCTTACTGCTTATTATGAGGCATATGCAATTGTATGGCAAAGTGCACACTGGTAACAGAATGACACCATAAAAGACATACATGTACACTCACTGCTATACTTATTTGTTTCAGTATAAATACTTGGTAGACAGACAAAATCTCAAAAAAGGAATCGACGCAGTACAAATATCAAAGGGTTATCCTGATAGTTTACTGTTCAAGCTACTAACCGAGTCCTACTTAAAATACGGAATGCAGATACAACAAACAGCCATTGACGAGTTTATCCTGCTTCAGAACATCAAAGAACATTATCTAGAGATGACGGTACGTATTGTGCTTAATAAAAAAAGAGAGATAAAAAGTAGAAATGATTAAGGTCCACTTTAGTACTGAGCAATCCTTATAATAGGTGTAAAAACGCACTAAGATGATTCAATCGGAAACAAAAGAGACAAATATGAAAAATTGTATGAAAAAACATGAATTGTAAAACATTATACATTATGTATTTACTATTATTAATCCTTTAAATATGAATTATTCTGCAATGTGTTGCATGGAACTGGTCGAGCAATTACATATCCATTTGTCAGATACTTATTCAATATATTCAAAACAATATCTTACACATATAATAGAATAAAATGATCAAAAAGCAAAAACCTGTTTATTTATTGTGTCAAGAAGAGGGTCTTTCATTGGCACTTTAGGATTTGGCTTGAATCATATGTAGTTTATTTTCAATCCAATTGAAAAACAGCGAGTAGCGACCGCTGGTCACATTAAAGGATGTTGTGTTTTTTTTTAAATAGTAGTTTATATTGTAGATTGTGTCGCGTACATTTATTCCACATCTCATTATCTTCTATGTTATGATTTTAGAAAGGACCGGAACCATTAAAACCGTCTGAATCATCTATACCTATACCAGATTCTCTCACTCCGAGGTCAAAACCAGAATATTTCAGTCCACGAAGTAAAGATTTAGACCGAGGCCCGTCAACACGAGAGGTTCCGAACACACCGATCCGAATTAATGGCGTCATTTACTATCCGCAGCCGATGTACCAAGAGTCAAATACAAAGGTATTAGAACAGAACCAACTGGTGAGCAGACTTCAGAAGGAGGTCGAGGAATGTAACAATGTTATCGATGATTTGAGGGAAAGGTTAGAATGAAAACTTGTTTAAATATCTCTAGACATCGTGATTTGGCTATTCACAAACAAAACATTTCTGAATATTTGCACTAAACCCTCAAAAAAGGAAGAAAAAAATCCAAAAAGATACCTTTTTGTCTTTTTTTCTTAATAACATTTTTTTAAATACCTTTTAAACACTTTTTAATTATCTTTAAATTCAAAAGAAATTTATACGCAAACGGATTTAGATAGCGATGCTTCGATTGAAATTCAGTCGTTTGAGGAATAACAGTAATTAAATCTAATATTTCAGATGAAAAGTCAAACATACATACTACAAGGAAGACCTTTAGTAGAAGATAATGAGATGTGGAATAAGTGTACGCGACACAACCTACATTATAAACGCATATATATTTTAAATATCCACAATGGAAAACAGCCAGCAGCCTTCAATGTGACCAGCGGTCGCTGCTCGCTGTTTTTCATGTGGCCCCTGGATTGAAAATAAAATACATATGATTCAAGCCCAATCCCAAAGTGCATCCTCACATTGATTTTGACCTGATGCAAGTATTTGAAAAGAAATATTTGGTAAAACCAGATTTAGTGACCCCAATCATTCTTATCTTAAATTAAAACAAGTGCTGACTGTGTTGGGGATGCCCAACACAAAAATGTCTCCCAAACGAATACATTTTTGATACTGTATTCTAATTCGTCATCCATTAAAACCCCTAGAAACAAAATTTCATTGAAATCGAAGCACTTTGACAAATTTCTCATTTTTGGGCCCGAAAAAAGACATTTTCGTAAATAACTCGAAAACCGTAAATATCGCTTCAAATTTTTTTCCATATTATTGTAGAGCTACTTTTGCTCTATTATCCTACAAAATTTCAGCCTCCTACGCACCTAGGTTACCGAGATATTGCAATGTCCTATATTATGAACTTTTGCTTATTACACGGAAACGGCGGCCATTTTGAAAATTTTGAAATGTCCGTGCAAAACTTCAATAACACATCTATCATCCTACAATGTTTCGTTAAAATCCTTCGAGGCGTTTTGAAGAAAACGTGCGGACACGTTCATGTCGAAGAAAGAAGAAGAAAAATAATAACAAGATATGATTGTGTTGGGATGCCAACACACAAAGTCTCCCAAACGACTAAAAAAGTAACAACTCCAATTTTTAATAAAGGCTTCCCTTTGTCCCAATTTTTGAAGATCATCAGGAAAAATTCAATATATTTTGAATATAATAAGTAAATAGAAAATAATGCAACAGGTATAGTTAAATTTTAAAATTTGCAAATATTTTATATTTAATAAAGATCTTTTGTAAACCAATAAATGAGAATAGTTCAAAATTGTTGTAGAAAAAGAAATAAAGCTTTATTTTTTCCATTGTAAAAAGGACGAGTGTGAAAATAATAATTTTAAAACATAAAGGGAGATAATACACCCATCTTGCTGAAGGTCAAGGGTCAATTGGTCCCTCCCTAACATAGTCCCTAAAAAAGTGAAATTAATGATGACAGGCAGGGTTTTAAACTTTCAAATTTATTCCATTATAATAAGCTGAAATAACAATGTAAATATTTAGTTGAATGAATGCAACCTCATCATCTCAATATTTATGTCTCATTTCAAAAAGTGTATGAATAATACTTATTTTGCTGTGAAATGGTCTCACATGGAAAACAAAAAAAATATAGAAATTGCAATAAGACTTTAAGAAAATTGTAAACTATGATGACATTCCATTTACATGTTTTCTACCAATATAACTATATTTTCAAGATCCACCGAGAAGATTTTTGTTTTTTCCATTGAACTCGGAGCATCATGTTTAGTCCAGAAACCAATGTTCATCAGAATCGGTCAACATTCCCCAAAATTAGCCGATTTTAGTCGGCCATTTTGAAATAGGCGGCCATCTTGAAAAATTCGAAAGTTTTGTGCACACCTTCATAACATGAATAACTCATATACCAAGTATGGTTTTGATCTGAAAAACCCTCTCCGAGAAACCGGTCGGACAAGTTCATAGTAAAAAAAATCTGAAAAACCTGAGTAAAAACAATAAGTCTCCAAACTTCGTTTGGGAGACTTAATAATTACATACCGAAACTTTTTGCAGGCATTTTTTAACCGATCCTTCTGAAACTTGGTAAACATGTAGGACTAAGGCCAATGTAAAGAATTAATACCAAAAAGATCAGATTCACAAGTCATAAGGGGTTCTGGGGGGTACCAGAAAGGGGGACCGTAGGCCAAAATGCCATGGTTTCGCACACAAAACTCCTTATAGCTCTCAAACAGTAAATCCAATCTGTATAAACAATACCTATTATAAGATGCCTAACATGTACTTGAACTCAATACGGTAATCGTTTCAATGTAAGAGGTCCATTGCCAAATTAAGGGGGTCCAAAGGAGGGGTGGGGTCACTTCGGAAAAAATTTCAAAACTGTACAACTCGAAAACCGTTGGTCAGATTTTTTCATGACTCACCCCTTTTTTGTAGCTTTTATAATGCTGATTTCAAATATCAAATCAGATTTTTGATCGGAGCACTTGATTTTTTTTCAGAATTTTTTTTTTATTTTTTATGTGATTTTTCAAAAATTCAAAAAAAATACAAAAAAAATTATGAAAAAAAAACTATACAAGATAGCCATTTTTGGTCTTTTCCATTGAACTCGGAGCATCATGTTTAGCCCAGAAACCAATGTTCATCAGAATCGGTCAACATTCCCCAAAATTAGCCGATTTTAGTCGGCCATTTTGAAATAGGCGGCCATCTTGAAAAATTCGAAAGTTTTGTGCACACCTTCATAACATGAATAACTCATATACCAAGTATGGTTTTGATCTGAAAAACCCTCTCCGAGAAACCGGTCGGACAAGTTCATAGTAAAAAAAATCTGAAAAACCTGAGTAAAAACAATAAGTCTCCAAACTTCGTTTGGGAGACTTAATAAGAAGAAACAGAGTAAAAACAATATGTCTCCAAACTTTCGTTTGGGAGACATAATAATACATTATTTGATATATTAATTTCAGAATAAATAAAACAGCCAGTCGAGATATTATAGATGGTGGTCCAAGTGTTTTATACACTGATAGACATACACCTACTCGGTTAGCTGAAGATTTTAACTCTGTGTTTCTAAATGAATGGCCTGCAGCATTGAAATGTTTAGTTAACGACAAAAGTCATGGCGAGGCGACAACTGAGGATGATGCAATTCTGTTACTTATGAATATTGTACAGGTTTGTAATGTGAAAGGTTGTTTTCATTTTGTATGTAAAAGACATTTTAAGAATGAAGAAAATAAAGATAAACATTTAGAATTAGAAAAAAAAAACAAATGCATTTAATATATATGCTACTTCTTCCAAAAATATATTATTTATCTTTTTTTTTTCATTTCTTTCGAGAAAAAATATTTTAATCTTAAATCATTGTTTATCAACAACCACAAAAAACAATAGCACACGATTTTAATTGCAACTTTGCTTTATGTATATATGGAAGATATTTCATCTTGAAAATTTAGAAACCATGCGGGTTCCCGGTGGCGAATATGCCCGCAGCAGGGCTAAGCTTGTCGATAAAAGTCCACTAAAGAGCGCTCAGAAACATGACATCGGGTCAGGCCGCTTTGCCCACAAAGCGACTGGGATGTGTATCCCAGGTGGCTGAATGGGACAGCCCTGACATCTAGAGATGAGGGGTCGTCAGGCGATAATGCGGAAAACCTGACCGCAAACCATAGGGTTGCACCGTGTTCGAAAAATGTCACGTTCATCGCACGTTAAAGAACCCTGCTGCAGGTCTCGGTAAGAGTAGGATCCCCATGCAGGAGGCTAAATTTCCCGTCCCTACCCATCACTCCTTTTTCCAATGGCAGTCAAAACTCTTCTACCCGATTGGCCTTGTGTCCCCATACCCTCCACTTCATCATCATTTCATTTTCATTGTATCATCACTTTCATGTTTATCTCCCGGATTTAGCCGAAATCGTGCTGCTTGGGAGTAAAGCAATAACTAACTAACTGAAAATTTAGATTCAAATGAAAAATATAAATTTGGTAGAAACCAAGGTGCATAGCAATAGATACCTATATGTGTAGCATAGAAGAAATCGTAAAATTTATAAACAAAAAAATATTACATTGTAGATGGCGTACGAGTTTTGTAATCAGAGTGCCAGTGACCAGCTACAGAAATTATCCTTAAGTTTAGAAAGAGGTTTGGAAGATCCGTTTGTATCAGTAAGAATGTATTGGTATATAAAAACTTAATTGAAAATGTCCTAACGACTTATGTTTATTGTTTTCAATAGAAAAACGGCCAAATAATAATAACAACTATTTAAACAAACCTGTTAAGTAATTATGTTGGTGGGAGTATTTACTGTTGAGCTTAACTTTTCATTTAGCAGAACATCCGAAATGCTGTCGCTTTTATTGGTGCAGATTTATTAAGTATAAGAAAAAAGCGACATTGGTGGGGCAGTTAATGCAAACAGAAAATTTGATTTCAACAAATGCTAAAAGATCTTTTGAAACGTGAAAATGTAGTTAGTAAGTTAGTTACCAATAGTTAGTAAGTTAATGCTTTACTCCCAAGCAGCGCGATTTCGGCCATATTCAGGAGATGAACATGAAAAGGATCCCAGAATGAACATGAAATAATGATGAAGTGGAGGAAATGGGAACACAAGGCCAATCTGGTAGTTGAGTTTTGACTGCCACTGGAAAAAAGTGATGGAAAGGGACAGGGAATTTAGCTTCTGCATGGGGATCATGCATGTACGCGTCCTATGTATACTCTTATCGATACCTGCAGCAGGGTTCTTTTGAAATAATCAATTTGGATGTTTACAATAAAAAAGAGTATATAAAACTCTCTTTTCTTAGATTTTAGATCTACGATATACTCATCTTTTCTTAGATTTTAGATCTACGATATACTCATCTTTTCTTAGATTTTAGATCTACGATATACTCAGTATGATCAGAAGAAAAGAATACCAGAGACTCTGATGAAGGAACTCAAACGTTTACGGAAATCAGATCACGTACAGTGCATTGTTCATGCTACTCAGGTAACTAGTCAATAAAATTTGCCTACCAATCTACAAAAACAGTCGACTTAGATTTTAATGTTTGGTTTTTACTGGTGTTTTTAAAGGTAATACTTCTTTTGAAATGCCTGAACAAAGTAAGAATCATTTCAATTTTCATTTTCTCCTGTGTGTCTTTGCCTTGCTTGGTCTTTTCTTATGGGGCATATACAAATGATCATCCCAAGTTTGATAGTTTTGATATACACTTTTTTATTTACCAAGTCATTGAAAGTCTGTTTTATTATAAATGTACAGATCTGTATGCAACTTTCTGATTGAATCGTGGCTCACAGCGTCTTCCTCTTTCGTGTTACTACCGTACTATTATACCACAATAGAAGAAAGCGTGACCCAAACATTCCTTTTGAAAACATGTACTGAAGTCAGTAACAACGCAGTGTTATTATTATTTTGTGTTGCTGAGACCATCTATTCGATCACTTTGTTTAAGATTTTAAGGTTGAACTTCAAATATAAATCAACTTATATACAATGTACCGCACACAATTATAAAGATTCAGTATTATTACTCTATTTTATTGACCGGGCTGGTCACGGGTCAATTATTTCGGGATTCTATGTTTAATTAAATCTTACCTAAAAGACTGAGAAATTTAAGCTCCGCCCAACCTTGTGGAAAAAAATAGAGTAATAACCAATATGTATTTTTAAAAAAAGTATCTCTACAGTTTGTTCTTTTAAATATTTCGTTTTGTACATTTAAACAGAGATTCAAAGACAACGATTTGTTAAGAAATCCAAAGTACAACTATAGACACGCCCCAGAGATCGAGGCCTTTGTCAATGCAATGGTAGAAGTACTATGGCTAATGGCCATACAGGAACCACCGATGGAACTCAAATGGCCACAGCCACATGACAGATTTAATGAATCGTTATATCAACCTTACAAGAAACAAGGCACAGTCGTCAAGTCTGCCGTATGGCCGGCTATATTTCTGCACCATAAAGGACCATTGATAAAGAAAGGCTATGCTCAACCCATGTGACTTTTTAACAAGTACTGCGTTTAAAACAGAAGATTTGATCGCTTAATAGAACTAATATTTTCAGATATGTCTGACGATAATTGTTTACTGTACAATGTGATGTACATGTATATGCAGAAGAAAAAAAATCTTTTTGTATTGATGAAGATCATTCATCTTGATAACCGTGTTGTTAAGTTAGTAGTTTTATTTCAATACAGAATATTAAAATAATATAATCGATAAAGTATACTTTTTCACATATGAATCCGACAGGTGGTGGCACATTGATAATTTTCAATTCTAGATTTTTTTGGATACAGATCTAGATGGATTCATTTTACCATAAAATTAAACTCAATTCAGTTTTCATAGACATATAGGGAAAATTATGACGAAAAGTAGTACTCAAATAATGCTACAATGTACTGTTAACATATTATTTTTTTAAATATAATTTAATTGTATTTAACTACATACGAACACAATATCATTATTAAAAAAGGCAAGGAAAGACTAATAAAAACATATCCAAATGTGCATCCATATATTACAGGGAAAGCTTATCTTAAACTTTAAAAAAAAAACAGTCAGACTTGACAGCAATAAATGTCATTGAAATGTTTTGGGCTATTCTAGAATTCATAATCAAAAATGACATTTTTCACCTCTTTTGGTATAGTGTAGATAAGATGGTAAACAATCGAAACATGCTATATGAACTTATAACTTGATTAAAACAGCTTTATGCAAAATCACATAAAAAGAAAAATAACAACTTTGGTTGACCATTATATTCATAAAGATAATAACAAAATTACCGAACTTGGAGGATCAATCTCATTATCCATAATATTCACTTTTCATTTTATGAACAATACGTGTACATATTAAATATTCGACCCATAATTCCAACGGCAGCCAAAAACTGTTTATCATTTCATGTTCAAGTTTCCCTCCTATTATGTCTATTTTATCACCTCCTATTATGTTCATTTTATCACCTCCTATCATGTTCATTTTATCACCTCCTATCATGTCCATTTTATCACCGCCTATCATGTTCATTTTATCACTTCCTATCAGGTTCATTTTATCGTCTATCATGTTCATTATCACTTCCTTTCATGTTCATTTAATCACCCCTATCATGTTCATCTCTATCATACTTATCCTGTTTACTTTATCAATTCTATCATGTTTATTTTATCGCCATGTTCATTTTATCATCCCTATCATGTTCATTTTTATAATCTCTATCATGTTGATCTACTCATCCTAATCATGTTCATTTTTTCACTCCTATCATGTTCATTTTTTTACTCCTGTCATGTAAATTTTATCACCTTATCATGTCCATTTTATCATTCTTACCATGTTTATTTTTTCACTTTAGTCGTGTTCATGTTATCAACACTAATCATGTTCATCTCCCAGTAACTGATCAAATAGACTATAAAGAAATATGGACTAAGTGTACGCGACACAACTTTAAAAAAAATAAAAATCACAACGGAAAAAAGCAAGCTGAGTCTTCAACATGACCAGAGGTCACTGCTCGCCCTCTTGCATTGGCCCTAGACTAAAAATACTAAACATTAGTTTCAATACAAATCCAAAATATCATTTTGAACTGAGGAAGAACACAAGTGTTTTCGAAACTTTTCAATTTTGTTGTATCAAAAACACATGGCAATGGTGAAACATCTATCAAGCCTCTTTTACACAACTGTGATTTTGACATACGTGAAAGAAAGTCTGATGTTTATAAAGAAGGGATCTCATTATTAAAATTAGTTTGAATGCAATTGTTTCAAGGTTGAGGTACAGACATTTAAGGAACATAACACCCATAGTTCCATTGTTAAGGTTCAAAGTATGAAAGTAATTATTTAAATCTTAATATGTTAGTGTCATGACCAGCTAAACATGTAAAACAATAGACATATCAAATTGTGTATTCATGGTATCTGTGTTTAACATTTAATTACTTAGATTAGAAACCATTTAAGTACTGAGATTAGAAACCAATCTTGAAAGGTAAGCTTACACAGAATTTATTTTTAATCATCTCTTTAAACAAATATGCTCTATCTAGACCAAGGTTTCACCGGCAACGCATGTGCTCGAGAAGGGTAAAAGCTCCCGCTCCGTCAGCTTATTATAATACACCCGTCAAGTTGCAAAATATCGAATAAGTGTAGGTTAAATACGATAAAAGAAGTAAATTTGAATATCCAATGGGTAGCTTAAATGACAAAATGACAGAAAGGAACAAAGGTGTAAGAATAGGGCTATAAAATGTGGTGAATCCATTTCAAGAGTTAAATTAAACATAAGCGTGTTTAGCTCTCATTGAGCTGTATATAAAACCTACATGTATATCTAGAACAAACATTTCAAAGGAAAACGAGATGAAATACATGTACCTGTTTTGTCCAACTCAAAATTAGAATTATCTTTATTTCAAAATTACACCCATTAATGTCAAGCAATATAATGATCATAAACAAAACTTCAAAACAAGTTTTCTGACCACACATTCAATCAAACAGGGAGATGAAACAGAAAACCCGTTTGAATATACAGTCATAATAGTTGTGAGACATCTTAATTATCTTGATTTTTTTATTTCATACATTTTTGCAATCAGAACTAGCACTCAAGATCAATGCAGAAGATAGGACAGTATCAGATACCGTCTGGGTTTAAGAGAAGACCAAACATAGACAGAATACTGTTTTACCATCCATTTGATGCAAGAGTTCAGCACGATTATATCAGCTTTTTACAAACAGAGAGGGAATTCGAAATCAGATACCGAAATAGGGTATGGAGTCTCAGATTTAATAAATATAGCAATTTAAATATTTAAAAGTAGTAAACGGAAATATTTTGTTGTTTGAATGAAGCATATTCTCTTTTTTGCATTATTTTCTTTACTTAATAAAAAAAAATAAAACATCAAAACTATCTAAAAAGTGTGGATCAATAAGCGCCGGATGACAGTATGTTGCCAGTTACTATACCTCTTTTTCTAAAACAATTTCTATTCATACTTAATGAAAATACTATTACATTTTGTAGTATTTACACGGTAAATATAAGGTAAAGAAACATGTATATTAAACTAAACTTATTATTCTCATTATTTAGTACAATGAAATATCAGAAAAATACAAAAACGAGAAACCGAAAGACAAGGATTGGGCTTTATCCACTCACCTCTATAGAGTAATCTGTGAGAGGAAATCTTCCTCCAGTCACGAAGACGCCCTCAAAGACTACTGGTTTCTGTGTAAACTCAAAGAAGAGTACTACGAGCTAGAGAAAAATAAAAAAATAATTAAAGTACGTTTTTCAATAATATCTCAGAGTTCACAACCTATGTCTTGAACATATAAAATAGTAAACAAATTGTACTAACTTTATACGTTTTAATTTGAAATTCGAATTTCAATTACATACAAAAATATGTTAAAATCTTTTAAAAGTATGAATTTTGACGTTTAACTTTTTATTTCTCTATCTTTGAAGCAAAGGTCTAGCACGATGCATTTTTACACAAATGTTCCTGAACTTGAATAAGTCAACAGAAAATAAAACGGCATTAATTTTTCAAGTGTTACTGTCTTAGTGTAGTATATTTTATATAAAAATGGATTTTTCAATTTTAAAGGCTGATAGTCCTCGAGCGTTGCCTCCAATACTTTCTCATCGATCTCAAACATCAACTCCGAGGGAAGTCTTGGAGTCTCAACTTTCACCTGTGATAAGCAAGCCTCCAAATACAACTAAGTATGCCATTGAAGCTGAAAAAGACCCTCCTTTGTTTGGACAACCACACACAGTTTATGTTCCAAACTCTCCAGGTCAAACAGAAGAGAAGAAATATTTTTCCGAACCCAACGTAAAACTCCGAAGATCTTCAGGGTCAAGGTTATCTGATCCCGAGTTTCACCTTGATAAGTATGCGTTTCAAAATGGCGACTCGAGCACGAGACCAGCATCTGATCGAAGTCATTCAAGACATAACACAAGGACGTTTGAGTCGAAAATCTTCCCTCATCCAATCAAAAACATGTTTGAGTCAGATCAAGTTCAAGCAAAGCCTTCTATAAAAGTTTATCCAACATATAGCAAAGAAGACCAAAAATCTATGGCGGCGCAGAACAAGCATTTAAGAGACCTTTTACTAACTCAGACAGACGAAATATCATCACTCAGAAATCTGGATAGAGAAAACCAAGATATTATTCAAAATCTGAAAGCTAGGTGAGTAATGCACATCAAATTGAAAAATGAATAGCAAATATGAAGGAAAGTCCTACCAATTATGTATGTTGAATACAAAAATGGCTCATCGAAAAGTAAAAAATAGTCGTTTCACTAATTACAGCTGACACTTTTGTTTCAGAAGAAAGTGTACAGTTGTTTCTTACAAACTGAGAAATTCATCAAAAAGTGTGTTATATACTTTTATATAAAAATAAAAGTTAGACAGCATCATTCATCGTAGGATCGTATCGGACAAGTCGGGTAAAGTTCCATTAAATGTGAAATAGTATTTATCTTTATACTATTATTTATCTAAAAATCATTCATATACAGTAAAACAATGCTTTTTGCAGTGGCGGATCCAGAGGGAGGTCCAGGGGGTCTGGAACTCCCCCCCCTTTCGTCGGAAAATTCTGCGATTTACATGCAAAATTTTGGCAAAAATCAACAAATTATAGTTTGGAACTCCCCCCTTTTCTACCGAGGACCCCCTTTTTTTCAAAAGTGCTGGAACCGCCACTGGCTTTTTGTGGAGGTTAAACCCTACACCATATTACATTTTTCTATTCCTAGGCTAAGTAGTTGTACGTGTGATGACAACCCCGAGTCCTTAGAGTATACCATGAACACCAGTTCTACAGAGATAGCCCAGAGATTTATCAATCTGTACGACAGTGAGTACAAGGTGGCCGTAGATTCCTTAGTGACCAGACACCAGGACAGACTCACCGAGGATGTGGCATTGTATAGCATGATGGAAATAATTAAGGTTCGAGTCCATGATAGAAATATTTGTATCATATATAAATCGTTAGGGAAATTTCATTTTTTTTCGCGCTTTTATGGGTTTTGGGATTTTTTTTTTAACTCTGTCTTTATAAAATTGCGGCTTCAACATGTTCAATCTTTTTGCCAAGATCTTTGTCGTAATTCTGATTTTTCATAATGTTTGTATAACACTAAATTAATTTTATGGTAGGAAGGATTATGCCCAAAAAATTCGAATTGTCGAATGTATTTGAAAAAGCAAGATGCAAGAATAGCTAAGAATGAACTAAGAGAGCGACCATATCATTTTCATGGGCGAGACTGTGATGAATTTTAAGCAAAAATACAGGATGGTGTTATATGGTGAAAAAAAAGGATCAGACGCTTTGTTGAAAAAAAGCAGGATGCAACTAACAAAGCAGAAATATCTTGAACAGGGTTACGTGAAAAATATAAATTCGACAGTATACAAATTAAAACATTTAAAAAGGCAGGAACCAAGTAGTTGCTCCTTTAATACGCATTCTGTATAATCAATAGTTTCAAATTGGATTTTGATTTCTTATAAATCATGAAAATTCAATTTGCAGAGATGCTATCAACTTTGTGTATCAGTTGCTGAGGAACAAATACAGAATATGAAAAGCTTGTTAACAGATCAAGTAATTCAACCCTGTATCACGCAGCATTCTAATGTAAGTACAAATGTCTAGAAGTGTAGTGAGCATGTTTACAAGCAGAACCTTGATATTTGTAAAAATCTGTCAAAAATGGCCGGATTTCGTTAAAAAAGTAGTAGGCGAGCGACTTGAAATATATCCCAACCTCGTACTGATGCTGTATATCAAGGTCTTTGACAAGAGGTTATGAAAAGTGCTAGCTTGGAAAACTGTTAGGAAAACATTTTCCTCTTACACCGACCGCCGTACATTCACCATTTAAGAATCCTAATTTTTACTTTGTAAAATTCAAGCCAAAATGTTAAGTCGAGATTGTCGATTATTGAGTGAGAACAAAAATGATAAGTCAAGATTGTCGATTATTGAGTTAGAACAAAAATGATAAGTCAAGATTGTCGATTGTTGAGTTAGAACAAAATTGCAAATTAATAAGATCATACGTGGACTGGTTAGAACTACATGTATACTATAAACCATTTGATTGTTAATGGTATATGGACAAAATGGGTATAAGCATAAGTGTGAAAAGAATCATGCAAGTTTTTTTTTAAATTATATCCATAAACCTCATAAACTTGTATTTCATTTTTATCTGAAATATTTTAGGTTGATAGAAAGGTATCTGCCAATGAGACAACAAGGCTACAAAACGATGCTGAAAGATTGTCTAAACTATTCAGAAGACGACATTGTACAGTAACAGTAGCAAATCTTACTGATGTAAGATATTTACACGTCTTTTAATACAAACGTAATGTTTAAAAGTTCTTGCAGATTATGATGTCTTGTTGTAGAAAACTAAGTACCAAGGTAGATGTAAATAAACTTGCTATAATATTTGTTATACTGTTCAATTATTTATATTTCAAGGAGAAACCTCGTATTTGCAGCATTTTAATCAAATTGCACATAGTCGATATCCACGGTCCTGGATTTGGCTTTCTTGTTCGAAATGTTTTGGTGTCGAGTAATCTTCGTTCAATACTTTTGGTTTTGACCTTCCAAAGGTTACTCCTTGAAATATGCATATACAGCATAACCAAATTACCTGTTTTTATACCAGTTTTGGTATTTTCATTTCTCTGTGCGAAAAGTCTAAAGCACAACAAAAGTGAGGTTTTATAGAATATGGAAATGTTTGATCACCTCGAAGCATTGAGTCTTCAGCTGAGAAAGATTTTCTTATCTTCTTAATTGAAACAAGAAACAACATTTCTCAAAATCGACAATTTGGCTTTTAGAATCAAGCAACTGTATGACAAATGATAAAGTATAAATGGTATTATAAATGTTTTTTTTCTGAAGTAACATTACTTTTATATACTTTTTATTTTTGTGTTGCAAAGTAAAGAAGGTCAACTAAATTTAAGTAGAACACGGAAAGACTATACAAGTCAAACAACATTATAAGAGTTCTTATGTCTGACCAAAGTATTAACATCTATATAACTGGGTTTTTTTCAGAAACTTACAGAAGAACTTGACAAGACAACGGATTACAACACACATCTAAAGTCAGCCGAGGTTACCATCTTTGTGGAGAAATGTCTACAAGCCATCTGGTTTATGACAAACCAGGAACCACCAATGACATTGGAATGGCCAGAGCAGGGAGAGATTTTTGACACCACCCTATTTAAATACTTTAAAGGAAAGGGCTTCAGAGTAAATTTTCCAGTATGGCCGGCTGTTTTGTTGCATCAGAAAGGAGTCGTACTTTGTAAAGGATTTGCTATTCCTATGTAGTAGAAGCTATGTTTATTAATTATCGAAGCTTTAAATAATTACTTGTCCACTTTCACAATAAAGTTTCCATCATCAATTTATTCACTTTATTTTGCCTCTTATTTGCCATCCTATAATGAAAACATAGTTTTGTAAATACTGGCGGTCATTTAACCTGCCTGTACTATGTAAGCTGGGGATATTTTTTCTTTTGGTGTTAAAAACTTAAAAAGAAAAATGGCTGTCCTTAAAGGTTTCAGTTTTTTTCAAATTTGACGTATTTGCCAAGATTACATTAGCAAGTTTCAATAAGATAACTTTGTTCACTCATTGAAAAGATTATGTTCCTGTTATAATATTTTCTCTTTTCTCTTTCTTCGACGCTATGATTTAGAGATCGACCATTTAACTTGGAGGGGTGTTTTTCTTTTATCTGTTATAAAAGAAAATATTTGTTGATAATGGGGTCCATCACAGATTGTTCTTTTCATTATTCACATTATCTTATTTGGAAGAAATCCTTCTTCAGATTTTTTTTTTAAACTCTATGATCAGAATTTTTTTTTTCATCACAAATCAGTTTCAGGATAATTTTCAGTGGGAAAAATCAACGCCCTCCCTTTCAAGTTAAATGGTCGGTCCCTTATTGTTTCCACAAGATAACTCGGAACGATAGTGTGTACGACGTACCTCTTCAAAATAGATGTCAAACAATTGACTTTCTTAATTTACACAATTGAGGAAAAAATAAAAGAAATACAAGTGAGACAGTATATTAGCACACTATGGCAAAACAATAATGCTATTTTGATAAAATAAACTTCAACGGTGCAGTAGGTCAATTCTGATTTAAGGGTTTCGAAAAAAATAAAAGAAGGAAAATAAAGAGAGGATGTCTTAATGGGACGCCCCCGCTGGCTCAAAACACGGGAAATAGAAGTCTGACAAATCTGAAAGTCTCTTAGGACGTACAGTTTGGCATACTCAACCATCCTTCAAAGTTTCAAATTATTCTCATGTACAGTTTCTGAAAAAAGTTTGACGGAAATTTTCATCTCGACCCAGTCATATACAGGAAGTAGAAGTTCGACAGGTCCGAGAGTCGCTTAGGACGTTCAGTTTAATTAACTGAATAATCCTACTTGCGTTTAAAAGATAGATATCAGCGCCCTTTAATCCGATCAAACTGACTACTGATATTGTACTGCCTGAATAAAGTGAGGACCATTTCGATTTTTTTTGCACGTGTCACCTATTTTTTACGAGGGGTTAGATTATCGTTCTTTTACTTTAGTTTCAAAACTCTTAGATATATATTTAATTTTGTAAAATTAAAGCTTGAGAATTGTTATGGCATTAAATGACGCAGTGATTTCCATTTGACTGAGTTCCTTTTGTTTTCTGTAAATTATAAATGTTCCAAACAAAGGCGATAAAATTCGCTCAGTTAAGACAAGTGACATTTTGATACCTAATACCATGTCAAATCAAACATTTTTTCCATTGTATAACTTTTTTAAAAAACAAGTAGAATTCAACCCATGAAATAAATAAAAAATCTAAATATGGCCGAATGAAAGTGATATCTTAAGGTAAGTTTTTTAACAAAAGTTCCCAAAATTAGAGAAAAAACGCATATATGAAATTACTAGAAAAGAAAAAGAAAAACCTTTGAAACTAAGATTTAACTAAAAAGTAACTATGCATTGATTATATTCAACAAATATACAGTTATCAAACGCATACTGGTGTAGAGGTATGCATATTTACGTTGCAACAACTAGCAATTCATGATCACCTAAAACAAGCCATATCGAGCCTCTTTTCATTTGCATGTTTGACAAAGATATCCTGTTATCTTGCAATAAATGCAACATTTTATCACACATAAATTAAAATAAACGTCGCCGAGGAAAATCAGCGCTTTTGATAGTTATCCTGACTACCCATACTACCTTTCCTGTTGTCGGTTCATAACATGGATTTAATTCATGAAAATTATTATCATCACAAATGCAACAGACTTAAAACATGTAAAATGTCTTCTTCGGAATCATCTAAAAAAAAAACTTGAAAAAATCGGATATTTTGATGTTATTTTATTTACTTGTCTGTACATCTTACCAATGTTTATGCAGACAAGCAGTCATAGAAAAGGGACTGAAACACCACTTACAGGTTTTGGAGGAAACAAAAAACGAAATGGCTTTAGTTCCAGTTCGGGCAAAGTATATAAATCTGTCGACAGACTACTCACCAAGACTGAACATAGAGACGGTACTACAGGACATGCAAGTATTTTACCCAAAGCATGTTCTAGATGCTGCCAAGTACGAATATATAGATCTCCTGAAAACGGAACATCTTTTACATACAAAATATCCTGAACAGGTACTTAATAATGTGTTATAATTCATTATTTAAGTCTACACAGCAAGTATACAGTGTACTTAAAGTAAGGTTGTTTCGCGTGATATATATGTTGTAGAGAGGAAGCTTGAAATGTTTCTCGAAACAACCACATTCAATTCTACAGATCTAAACTACTACATGCGTTAGTATTCTGTGTCTTTAATGCAACGTTTGGGGCATTTACAATAGCATAAATTGTCGTTTTTCTTTTGTCGTTCTTTAGTCACATCAGCATTGCCTTTTTTTCAGACTTTCTGTCCATTTGTTTGATACATGTACGACGACTGGTCATGAACGATATGGTTATTTATTTACTATTTTATCAAATGACATTGGTACTTGCTAAAAGGATTGGGCATCGCATTGAACTGATACCGTACAGATATAATGTACAATAAATGTACATTGATATAATTGTTTATTTTGTTTTGATACCTCGTAACAGGGCTCACCATACCACCCTGCCTTGAACCAACATATGCTGTCACTCCAAATAAACTAATTGATACCATGTATTGCTTTACAGTTTCGGTCTTTGGTGAAAAGTGACGACAAAGTGTACATAAGTGAAGCTCAGTTCCCTACCCTGTCTGTCAGCAAGCTTTACCAAGTTGTGAAGACTGCCGAGAGACACCGAAGATCAGCATGGCGGAATGCTATGCTAGAGTTTATAGCCTTACAAAGAATACAGAAATTGTATGTCCAGTTAGAAGGAGACGCGGTGAGTCACTAAGAATTCAAATTTACAATGGTAAGTTTTCTTGCATTTTGGTGTAAGTCCGTGTAAGTTAAAAAAATACTTGTACATGGCTAATGGAGAATGTTTTCATACATTTTAGTATCATCGTTAAAAAGGACTATCGCTGTTCTTTAGACTCACAGTCAAATGCTTTGCAACCGTTCTGTGTAACTACGGACCCTAAGATCGACCTAAGATCACAATGGAAGAGTGAGGTTTAGCGTGATAAAACCTGGTATAATCCACCATTTCTTTTAAAAGTCAGCATTACTATTTCTCCGGTTTGACTTTTGTTCTTGGGCATATGATATGAGATTGATAGTCCTAGGTGTGGTAGTTTTGTTATTTTCTTTTTTGCTACACATGAATATAGATATTTTACTATCTTCTTTCTAGAAACACATAAAAGCAAAGAGGTCTTTTCCTGACAGGGTCAAAGTTGGACTTATCGGAAGGCTTAGTCCTGAGACACCTCCTAAATCTCCAAATATGATAGTGACTTCTAGATCTCACAAGTCTCCACTTTATATTAGAAAAGAAGGATTTGTGTCGGCGGACGACTATGACGAGCTCAAATTAGAATTAACGAAGCGAGATAATGCAATCGAAGAATTAACGAGCAGGTACATGTAAGCTTATATTGATAACTATTATTTTTTATTAATTTTCAAATTTCCAATAGAGATAGCAATAAGATGAAAGGTTTGCGTCATAAAATCTAGTTAAAACCACCAGTTTATATAGATGTCCTAAGTCGGGACTATTGCGATTATCGATATCCCCTGTATGTTATTGATTTGTTTATATTTCCTTATTGAACATTTCAGATTGGTCTTCCTGTCCGGTAATTTTGTTTTTGCAAAATTTTGACTTTTGATTGTTTTAGTTGGGCTGGAACGCATGAATGCACGAAATTAAGAAAGACGATAAAACATAAATACATTGAAGAAATGTATAATAAAAAAGATAAAAAATATCAAACTAATAAAATGGTTGATTCTGTATTTTTTCATATTTTAGGGTACACAATCTAGCTAACAATCAGATCTATGACGGTTATCCGAGTTTTAAGTATGCCAACGAGGTCGTCAATGCTTCAAGTATGGCTGAAAAGTTCGCCCTTGTTTTTGAAAATGAGTGGAAATCTGCCTATGAGGATTTAGCTGATAGGGGTTACCATGACGAAGAAATAGTTTATAAACTCATGAGAGTTATAAGGGTAAGTTATTGGAATCAGCTGGCACAAAAAGTTCACCATTTTTTTTCAAACTGTGACAACTCAATTCATTAATAATTTTAACATTATGACGATTACAAAATGTGAATTTTTTATTTCATTAGAAAATATCTTATAAAATTAAGAATAGAAGTTTTAAGATTTATACACAACAAATAGAGCAAGAAAGCTAGCTCAATCGATGAATCGACAAAATCCCAAAAGAACACACTTTCCCGAAATGGAATCTTTATCCACGTCAACATAAATTAAGTATACAATGTAAAAAGTGTCAACGGTTTCACAATAGATACCGGATGCAGGGTAAAAATAAAGTATGCTTTGTATAGCATTTCTTTCCTTGTAGTACGCCTACCCCTTTTGCCAGCAGATTGCAGAAGATCAGATAATAGAACTGATACACATCATGGAACATCCGAACGTTAGAACTAAAAATATTTACGGTATAGATAAGGTCAGTCTGATATTTCTGCGGACTTATACACGTCATGTACACGTATATTCAAACCTTTAGCATTTTCAAATTGAACTCTATTGCCTATAAACAAAAGTTCTTTGTTTAGAATTGAAAGACTTACTTTGAATAAGTTTAAATTTATTTTATTCTAGATTAGGAAACTAAAAGCTTTGAGTTTATATGAGCACCTCTTCAATTTGCTGCATGCAAGTGTTTCGTTTAGGTGAGGAAATGTATAATTAATGAGACACTGTGTGTGTATAAGGGTATAACGCCCTTTTCGACGCATCTTGGCCATATAGGAAAGGTGCGTTTTAATGGTTGAGGAGACCGGAATACCCGGAGGAAACCACCGACCTTTGGCAAGTAACTGACAGACATAATCACATAAATTACAAAACGGGACTCGAATTCCACATGAGAAGTGGATGTGGTATTAAAACCAGCGCATTGGACCACTCAACCACCCAAGTATGATTTACTCGAATAAACTATAGAGAAATGTGAAAATAACATTACATCCCAAAAGTAATGCGATTTGATACGGTGTTTTTTTGTTGTTGTTTTTTTAGACAGCGTTGATACATAAGTATAATTCTCCCCATACCCTGCCATCAGGCGTGGCTACCAGACTGGCCAAGGAGTATAGAAAGGCTGCATCCCCTATGTCCGTCCCGTCTGTCATACAGGTAAATATTTGAAACTTTGATTCGGACATTTTTTATGCAAATATAAATGTATATATAAAAACAATAGGAGATGTATATTGTACACTGTTGAGGTTGAGTGAAAATGTAGAAAAACAAAATATGTAAACCTCTTTGTGATTTATGTTACTATCGGACCCTAAGATTACAATGGTAGGGGTAGGTTTGGTGCCACCAATCTACTTTTACCCACAATATCAGTGGAAATGCCTGTACCAAGTTAGGACCATTTGTGATTTTTCTCTATATGTTATCTGATGGATTTGTCTTTTTCTTTGACATTGACAGTGATTATCCTAGTCTGGTAATTTTCTTATAACCTTTACTTGCGAGCCTTTTTTTCGTAGTTTCTGATGAATTTTTGTTTTATTTCTTTTTACATAATTTAATATTCTTCATTTGGCAAAACAATAAGGCAATAAAATACAAAACAAATGCTAAAACAAAAACAACAAGAGAAAAGAAAGAACTTTTACCATTTGAATTTAATGGAATGATCGGTATTCTAAATCTATATAGGAAACTGACGTATTTCATTCTTATTCAATTGCAGTATTTCAAAGAGTCAACGGCTTCCAGACTAGAACTTAACTATAAGACATTAGTATCCATGAACTCATACATAGACAGAGTTGTCGAACTTATCTGGTATATGTGCGTACAGGATCCGCCCATGGTTCTCCGGTGGCCCGATCCCGATGACGCAATGGACCCATCGATATTCAAATACTACAAAAAGAAAGGATCTGTTGTTAAGCACGCAGTGTGGCCGGCTTTATATTTACACGAAGCCGGGTCGATGTTGAAAAGAGGGTGTGCTAGGCCTTATTGAAGTTTTTGAGAATAACTGAAATATTATATGGAGCACACAAAATGAAATGATTATTATTTATATTAACTCAATAAACATACTTTAATTCTCAAGTTGTATCTAGTTATTACAATATAATACCGAAGTCCATTATATTGTTACAAAAAAAATAAGTTTCAACGCACATGTTTTTTGTTTCTGCCAACAAATGAACAAACTTCTATGTCAAGACGATATTCTGTAAGAATCTACCGGTTAACTTCCAATTTTGTTCTTGTATGGTTAATAGTCTGGTAGACGGAGGAGCTACAACTGCTAAACCGAGCATCCGAATTTTTTTTTTTTTTAAATCCATATAAAATGAGCAAACCATCAAGAATATACTAGTAAGATTTGTCAAAAAAGAAGAAACATTATGCGTTATATTTCGTAAAAAATGTGTTCTGGTATTTTTGCACCTTGTAGTGGCTGTATAGACGATGAAGAGATGTCTACGCGACACAACCAACATTAAAGAAACGGCAATTTAAAACATCACATGATCAGAGGTCACTGCCCGTCTTGCATTGGCCCAAGACTAAAAGTACAATACATAAGGTCGAAACAAATCCCTAGATTATCAACGAAAGACCCATTTCAATCTGGACATAAAACAAAAAAAACAGATAGTTGACAGGGGAAAAAAGCTTTGACAAGGATTCCTGGCTTAGGATAGGCACATAAAAATGTGGCGGGGTTAGATTTTTTTTTTGCCCAACCTTCCTCCTATTGTTAATATTTGTACAATAATCCTGTACAAAGCACAAAAATAATAGAAGAAAATGACTCAACCTACAATATAACGTAAATTTAAACCATCCACAATTGGAAACGGCCAGCAGCCTTTAATGAAAAACAGACTTTAAAAATCAAATCGATAAACGTTTAATTCACCAAAAAAGAACCTTAGACAAAGTACTATACGAGAACAACGAGACGTAAAGGAACTCTCTTGAGAACACTCGCAGTTACTGACAGCTAGCTAAGAAGCATTTATCGACTGATGTAAAAAAAAATCAAACATATCGATTCTAAATCAAACATAACACTTCAAACAACTAATGATTTAGTATTTTATAATCACACAAAACCGACTTATTTGATCGCTGTAATGATTTAAAACAATACAATAGTCAAAAGGTAAAAGATTAACGTTTTAGAGTTACTTTCAAAGGTCACCCTTTCAAATTATCTATATTTCTACCAAAAAAAATCCACCAAATTTAAAAATTTTACTATAATAATTTCCAACTTGTATCCTTTCTTTAATAAGTTTTTAAGCCAAATTACCATGTCCAGAGAATGGTTTTTTGAATTTACGTGCCTTATAAACTACATTTCCATAGAATTCGGGATGTGATATTCCTTTTACAATCAAAAATCAACGTGATGAGCTAGATTTTTCAATAAGATATCCATACTTACATGTGTGAACGAATTAAGTAAAAGATTTGACTAATTTGTGGTATGTATCGATATTTTATTTTTAGTAATTTTTATGAAATGAAACAAATCAGAAGCACCACTGCAAATTCGAGCTTATCTGAGTAACTGTGAAATGTAAGAGGGAGCTAGAGACACATCACCTTCAAGAAAAGGGAAATTTACAATAGGGAAACAAAAGTCATCACGTTTATCATATACTTTAGTGTGTAATTTTCCTTTGACAATGCTTAAATCTAAATCTTAAGTTGGACATCTATCGCCGGTCGAGTTAGATTTATTAAGTGTTAATTCTTTAGGATAAATATCATTTATAAAGTTTAAGAAATTGGGATTGTTAAGAGCAAGGATGTCGTCTAAGTATCTGTAAGTATTGTTAAAAAATGTCAATAAGGTGGTGTTTGTTTGTGTCTTTTTGTAGTTTGGCCATAAATTATGATTCATGACAATATAAAACTAGAAGCTCCTAGGACCCTGAATCGTTCACTTGACTTCACTGACTGATGGAATGAAAATAATTTGGGGTAACTCTGGTGAAAAACTCCAAAAAAGGATCACCATACATTTTTAACCTTATAATGAAAGCTTTTGTAGTGCACATATAGCCAAACAATCAAGCAAACCAAAATTTTTCTTAATCTTTTATATGTTTAATCTGTAAGGCAATAACCCACCACTTGACAATTAGTGGCCATAACTTTTAAAGGGGGTCATCTGACAGCTTCATCCTAATGGATATTTTTGAAGAGCTTATTGGACTGAAGTTTTAAGCAAGCAACATTTTTTTCTTTTTGTAACAGCTTTCATTCTATAGCTCAAACACAAAAAATACTATTTTTCACCTTTAAAAGACCATAGCCCCTATAAGGGGTCATCTGACAATTTTGACGCTGAATCATTTTTGTAGATCTCAATGAGCTTATAAGAATTCTCCAATGCTAGCTTTTCCTCTAGCACTTACAGTTTTCAAGATAAAAGTCCAAAAACTGTGAAAATTGTCAATTTTAACAATTAAGCGGAAATAACTTCTTTAAGGAGTCGTCCCACAACTTTCACTCAATGAAGCGTTTATAAAACTTTTGATGCTGAAGAAGGATGGTTACTTCAGATTTTCTCTATCTCTTACACTTTTTGACTAAAATGATTTACGCCACTATTTTCAAATATTTTGTTACAGTATCGAATGAAAAACTCTTTCACTGTAGTCAAAGCAAGAGAGAAAATCATTGAGAAATTAATATGCAAAACATATCTATCAAAAACAAGACACCAACAACTGATTCTAGCAATACTAACTCTGCTTCATTCATTGGCACTTTTACCTTTTAAGGAAAAGTGGCAATTTTAGTCCGTAACCCAATTAAAATGATTAAAACGTACAGTGTTTAAAGAACAAATACACACAAATAAAACATCAACCACTCCACTCTCAATGAAAAAAAAAACATCAAAAAAGATAAAAAGAAAGAGCATGTTTTAAAGAAGTCGATACAAAGCAAAACACAAGACAAATGAACAAAACAGAATTATATTGCTAAAACTCCCCAAACTAGTGAAACCAGTATTTTAGAGAGTGAACTCTTCACTAAGTCTTGCACAAGAAACCAGTGAGTTTTAAACGTCAAAGTATTATTTCCAGCCTATGCTTTATGCTACATTGTACGTGGACAGTTAGCGAGCCAGATGTACACATGGTACAGATCTTTGGACTTTTGTTTCTCATGGTAGGCGTTTGGTGTTTGTAAAAGAAACTTGCATTAACACTTTGTATGCTGTTTTTGTTTCTCATGGTAGGCGTTTGGTGTTTGTAAAAGAAACTTGCAGTAACACTTTGTATGCTGTTTTTGTTTCTCATGGTAGGCGTTTGGTGTTTGTAAAAGAAACTTGCATTAACACTTTGGATGCTGTTTTTGTTTCTCATGGTAGGCGTTTGGTGTTTGTAAAAGAAACTTGCATTAACACTTTGGATGCTGTTTTTGTTTTTCATGGTAGGCGTTTGGTGTTTGTAAAAGAAACTTGCATTAACACTTTGGATGCTGTTTTTGTTTCTCATGGTAGGCGTTTGGTGTTTGTAAAAGAAACTTGCATTAACACTTTGGATGCTGTTTTTGTTTTTCATGGTAGGCGTTTGGTGTTTGTAAAAGAAACTTGCATTAACACTTTGGATGCTGTTTTTGTTTTTCATGGTAGGCGTTTGGTGTTTGTAAAAGAAACTTGCATTAACACTTTGGATGCTGTTTTTGTTTTTCATGGTAGGCGTTTGGTGTTTGTAAAAGAAACTTGCATTAACACTTTGGATGCTGTTTTTTAATTCAACTTACAGATTTGGCTTATCTGTGTTTTAAACTTGGGATATCTTTTTGATAAGATTGCAAGGTCACGGTAGGTCCCGTGTCCGGCGACAGAATTGTTTTTTCGAGAGGAATTGTCCAGTTTTTTCGAGAGAGGTCCAGGTTTTTTCGCCTGTCCGTTTACTAAAAAATGCTTAAATTCTCAATTGTAAGTGAAACAAAACAAAAAAGAGGAATAAAAGTATTCAAAATGTTCAAATTATTACTTTTCTTCCACAAAAGTCCGTAAAGAAGCATCAGTTAATGATTTATTAAAATTGACCAGGTTTTTTCGAGAGGCACAACAACTTGTCCGGTTTTTTCGAGAGATGTCCTGGTTTTTTGAAAATTTTGACTAGAGAGAGGAACTGGGTTTTGTGGAAACTATACGACTTAAATGGAAACTAATATCCCTCCTACTCAATAAACATACATTTAAACACATTACATGCAAAATATTAAGTTTGTTACTAACTTTAAAGCATAAGTAGACTGCCTAAATGCATTATCTGACTTATCTTTGAAGACTAAATTAGTATTTTGACAAAATTAGTTTAATTGTACATTTGTGACTTTCTTGACGTGCTTTAATAAATTACCGGTTTCAAAAAGAGTGATTGTTACGGTGGGCAAATTTTTGAAAGGTAACTGCAATCTTGTTTTTGTGCCTTTTCAAGTCTTTGAAACTATAAAATCTACATGTATGTCAGAAACAAATAAATACAAAAAGAGCATATTCCACTGGTGCATTCTGTTATTTCAAGAGTTTAAGGGTGTTTTGGAATATGGGATATATACATATTTATTCCTGGAATACGGGATATTTGAGGCAAAACAAACTGGGATATAGAATATTTAAATCTGTTCTATTTACAGGGATATAGGATAAGAAAAAAACCTCTATTTTGGATACGGGATATTTGATAAAAACATTAGGGAAAAGAGATATTGGAACCCCTTAACGTATAAATATGTATGTAAAGATACAAAAACTTAAATAGCATTTGAATCTCATACTCTTATGTTTGTTTTATGTCCAGTCGACACTATTTCAGTCATAATCAGCAGGACAAGAGCTAATTGAAACACCAAAATGAATTCTGTAGACCCACCCAGGACACAGACCCATGTATGTCATTCGAAGGACCCATGCACGACCATAAACCAGAAGTAATACGAACCAACTCACAAGATAGCCCAATGTACCGTTAACGCACCATAGGCCAATGCATCCAGAAAGTGACGAAATTCTCCCTCAAAAGTTTTGCACAATTTGGAACCCTTCCATATGGTGACTGACAATGGAGAACCCTTACCCGAAATGAGGTCATACTAGATGGAACATCTACCTGTGTGGGATATGGCCAACTCATAACCAGTTTCACATAACCATCCTTTATCTGGCGAAAATACAATGCTGAATCCTGTTTGAACCTATACTCACTGAGAGAGAGAAGCGGGGTTGGAGTGGGAAACAAAGGATCTGTAAATTTTGAAGATCACTGGAAAAGGGAAGAGGTGGGTAGGTGCGGAAAATTTAGCCTGTGACGGTGCACAATGGGATATTTTACGTGCATGAACCTTGGAACGAACTCTCCACGCACGTTGGTCCAATATGGTTTACGGTCAAGTTTCCGCATTAGTAAAGCCAGATAAACCGGCATTTATTATGACAGGGCTTCCCCATTCAACCACCTGTGGCACACATCCCAGTCGCTTTGTGGGCTAAGTGGCCTGGAAAGATGACAGGTTTCTTAGCACTCTTTAGTGGACTTTTACCGACAAGCTTAGCGCTGCTGCTAACCTATTCACCTTCCGGGTCCCGCACGGGAGCATACTCTTATGAAGTTTTTTGTTGAAACTATAATATATACAACAAGTCGAAGCAGCCACGCTGCATATCCCCGCGCTACTCTGGTGTTTGATAGTATAAGGGCAAATAATCTAAAGAAAAAAACTATGACTATAATGAGCATTACTAGTACTATAAAATGTATATGTATTAAAATGAGACTTTTCCCTGGTAGTAGGAGTGATACTAGTAGTAATGTAAAGAATTATGCATGACAAAGGAAAAATGTGCTCTTAGGCTACCTATGCAGCCCAGCCCCTAAGGGCATTATCAAAATTCCGAAACCATCAGAAAATTCTACATCCATAGTGCAACTCCTGAGCCAAGTTTCAGTTCTGTATTCCAAATAACCTGGGAGGAGTTGGGTGACAAAGGAATAAAGTGCCGTTAGGCTACCTATGCAGCCCGGCCCCTAGGGGCCATATCAAAATTCCTAAATCTTCGGCAGAATCTACATCCATAGTGCAGCTATTGAGCCAAGTTTCAGCTCTGTATTCCAAATAACCAGGGAGGAGTGGCGTGACGAAGACTAATGTGCCCTTAGGCTACCTGTGCAGTCCAGCCCCTAGGGGCCATGTCTAAAATCCGAAACCTTCGGCAGAATCTACATTCATAGTGCAACTACTGAGCCAAGTTTCAGTTCTGT
The DNA here is from genome assembly GCA_963971305.1 of Arcuatula senhousia. Classification (NCBI taxonomy): domain Eukaryota; kingdom Metazoa; phylum Mollusca; class Bivalvia; order Mytilida; family Mytilidae; genus Arcuatula; species Arcuatula senhousia. The sequence continues at coordinate 13,830,871 of OZ020312.1, forward strand.
ATTCCAAATAACCTGGGAGGAGTTGCGTGACGAAGGAATAACTTGCCCTTAGGCTTCCAATGCAGCACAGCCCCTAGGGGCCATATCAAAATTCCGAAACCTTCGGCACAGTCCCCACCCACAATGCAATCAATGACCCAAGTTTCATCTTTCTACTCCCTGTGGTTACTGAGATTATCCTGGACATTAACGCCATACGTACGTACGTACATCCGTACATCGAACAGCAAAACATTATCCCCGCGCTTTCGCTAGCGCGGGGATAATAAGAATAAATACATATGTGTAAAAATTAAGACGTACTGAAAGGGCAATCGAGTCTTATATAATCCTGGATAAAACAGCAGACATGAAAGAAGACGACTCTATGATACAAACAAACACATCCAAGAAACAACCACAAGTCAAGTTAAAAGAAGGTAGCCCAGAAACTGTAAGCATTTTCTGCTTGTCGCAACACAAATATTTTGTTCCCTGTCAATTATTCAAGGAGGCTATTTTCAATTTATAACAGTTGGTATTTATGCTTAGACAATAGATTAATGGGTTCTGGTTGTAGGCGTCAATTATATGTGCCTGCCTGTTTATATAGGCTATATAAGGTTGAATTCTTGACTTTAACTGACGTATTCTTGTCCAAAACCCTTGAAATGATAGTACCGTATTCTTATTTGTTTAACAACATACAATGTCTTTTAAAATATGATTTAACAGGTAAACAACACGCACAACTTGTCTTTCTAAAGTATGAAAAAACCTGGACCTCTCTTGCAAAAACCTGGACGCCTCTTGAAAAAACCTGGACATGTATTTTATTTTAATTTAAAAATATGTAAGACGCAACTTATTGGCATCAATGTTCAGGATGCCATAATATAACAGTGATGTTCACTTATAATGGTAAGCAATCTCGTTCAATATAGTTGTCTTTTAAGGGGCGAAAAATGCAAAAAGGTAAAAATTCAAAAAACAGCCCACAATTTTATTTAGGAATCACATTTTTTTATAGGAATTGGTGTTGTTATACAATATGATAACACTACAAATATGCCTACCCGTTGGTAGCATTTTTTCTTTGCTTTCAGCTAAAAATCCCTAAATATCACCAGAGTTTGCATTTTTATTGATTATTCTCTTGAAAAAACCAGGACAATTGTAAATCCCTCTCGAAAAAACAATCCTGTCGCCGGACACGGGACCTACCGTGAAGGTATCAATAAAATAAAGAAAAACGTGAGTCTTTCGGAGAAGTTCATTTCCGAACATAATGGCGGATGTTTCTGATACAACATGTATGATATTTATTTTTTTTTCCAAAATCTTCCATTTCTGTTAAATAAGTTAGTATATTAAAAAACAAAGAACAATTTATTTTCATCAAAGAAAATAAGAATTATTTCCTACATATATATAAATATTAAAGAGAAATTTAAAGATTGGGCTGCATTATTATTCAAATGAAATATATCAAATTTCCTTTTTAGACCTTATTTATGGGTAAAACAATGAACATTTATTGAATTGTAACGGTAATATCTTTGTTGTAAATTGTTTTTAATCTTGGTATGATTTAGGCCGCCACCATTTTGCATGGCCAAAATAACCGAGCTTAAGAATAAAGGTAAGAAAACATCCAAAGTTGATTTTTTGGTAAGAAAATATTTATCTTACGAAGGTTTCGCGCCAAAATATTTCTTTTTATTACTTATATTTCAATATTTTTTCATCAAAAATCCTTTTCAAAATATTTTTAGAAAGAAATCAAGCCCCCCTTTCAAGTTAAATGGTATATCCCTTAGTTTATAAGAGAACTCAATTAAGTATATTTTTGCAAGAAATAGCCAAGGAACTACATGTATTCCACAAGTTTAATACTTTGAATATCAATTGTTTTTAAGTGTGTAAGTTGTCTGCAAAATAAAAAAAAACATATAACATGACAGTTTTACTGGGTGTGGCTTAAATGAAAAATAAACCCAAAACCAATTACTAGTAAAGTCAATGGTCGTGTTTTAAAATTGTAGATGCAATCGCAAATTTTTAAAAGTCTGGAGGCTTTTCTTGACCCCTTTCTAGACCCACAGTATGGACCAGTACGACCAGACAGGGACAAAGCAGGGCGGGCTCTTCTAGCCCTAGACGCCTTGATAAAACATATGCCTGGAGTCACAGAAGATGGGGTTTGTTTATACTAAGTCCAGTAGATAGTTTATTCAGTTTGTTGGTTATACATTGTACCAAAAATCAAGTCCATCCACCTACCTGTCTTAAGTTAAAAATATGCTGTCAGACAGTCATTCTTTATAAATGGTGAAAAGGAAATAAAAAAATGTGACGATCGAACTCATTTAAGCCTTAATCCAATCGAAATTTATCAGACAGTAACAAATTGAATAAACAACAACAACATAAAATTACCTAAGTTTTAAGCTTGTTTACTTTGTTTCAGCTTGAATCCGGCCGTTCAACTCCTTAATTAAAACAGTAAGACTAACCGATATTATATTATTATAAGTGTCTAATTTTGTTATAGGTTGAATCATTAAAAATGATGTTGACTGAAGCAATGAGAGGACGGTGGACATCTATGGATATGAGGATAGATGATGCAGTAGATCAATTCAATGAAATCAAGAGGATGGCATTCGATGAGGTACTTCACATCTTGATACATTTTACATTAGAGTTTAAATCTGCCAAAATGCATGCAGAAACCACAATTATGAAACGTAAGCACGAAATTGTTGTCTAGCTTCTTACGGTATAATGCAAATAGCGACATCATTTGTTACTAAATTAAATACGTTTAAAGTACTGTAAAAATATAATACAAAAATAATTATATTCTAATTTTCAGCGAATTCTACATGAATCGCAGTATCTTTACAAAAACCCAAGTTTAAAGATCAATGGATCAGGGCTAAAGCGTCCTGCATTTATTGATGGTTACACAATGAAAAATCGTCCATCAGACAATGACAACATCAACGCAGACGGAACCGGAAATGCAAGTTCCACGGCAAGGCTCAACCATAACCCGGATGATCCTTTAAATAGAGAGTTTACATTAGACCAGATCAATTATAAAACAAAGATTCCAAAACCTGGAGGTGAAGATTTAGTCAATAGACATACCCTCATAAGACAAGAGTACAAGGAGTTGAAAAATAGGTAAATATATATCATAAACTAAATTTTAGAAGAAGCAGAGACACCAATGGGGCATCCGCCGAGTGTCAAAAGTCCGTAAGGGCAGGGGACAAACCAGTAACTACTAAAGAGAACAGGACGAAAAAACAGACAACATATAAAACGCGAAAACACAAAAAACAACTGAATATCAAAAAACAACACAAACTTTAGCCGTAACGAGAGTGAACTCAGGTGCTTCGGAAGAGTAAACAGTTCCTGCCTGCTATAGCACACCTGTCGCGTAGCCAACAGTATATTCAGTGTGTCAAAGCTGTAAAAGGAAGACAAAACAAAACCCTACTGACGCTCTGCTAAGGAAAATCCCAAAAACTCTGGAATAACGAATTGTGATAAGTAAACTCCCGATAAGCAGGGGCAGGCGGAATGTTGCTACACAAGAAGGGAAAGTTAAGTCATCACGTTTGTCATCATGGTCATAGAGCTTTGTTAATAAGTTCGAAAAAGTTAATTATCTATAAACCAATAAGATAAATTTAAAATGAGAATTCATGTCAATGTTTCGAGCACATGAGTTGTATTAATGAAAGATTCAACATAATGGAACTTAAATGTTTCGTCCAAACTTTTATCTAGATCATCTGAGTTAAAAGCAATCCAGGAAGTACATCAAACACCACGTGAATATGTCCCGCCAGTCGTTAGATCAAATCAACCAACCAAAATCGCCGATAGATTCACTAACTTGTTTGATGTGGAATGGGCCGATGCATTTGAACAAGTTTGTAGAAACAGACTTGGTGTCCCAGAAGTTAAGATTATTGTTGATCTTGCTGATATACTGAAGGTATGTTCTAAAGAATTACCTTTGGCGTAGATACCAAACATTGTAAATTATGATTAAAAAGACATTGTACATGGCAAACGTCTTTCATTAGTTTGTTTAATTGGTCTAATAAAGAAAAGTTGGTTTAACTATAATATTGATATTATAATGATTATGTCGTAGGATGATATTATCTATTTCCATAACAGTTAATTCGTACCAATGTACTACATTCGTGTATAAAAAAAATGATAAAAATAAAAACACTTAAGGGAAAACTAACTAAGGCAACAACGTCTATCTGCATACCACTTTCCTTTGTAAATTATATCGACAACCCTTACCTTTGCGGGTTCCGGGTTCCGGGCAAATAGGCCTGCAGTAGCGCTAAGCTTGTCGGTAAAGGTCCACTACAGAGCGCTCTGAAACCTAACATCGGATCAGGTCGTTTTGCCTCAAAAGCGGCTTGGATATGTGCCTAAGGTAGTTGAATGGGGGCAGCCCTGTCTTAATGGACGCCGGGGTCGTCAAACTATAATGCGGAAAACCTGACCTCAAACCATAGTGGTGAACCGTGTCGGGAAAATGTCACGTTCCTCGCACGTTACAGAACACTGCTGCAGGTCTTGATAAGAGAAGGACCGTAGGATCCCCATGCAGGAAGCTAAATTTCATGTCCCTACCCATTACTACTTTTTCCAGTAGCAGTAAAAAAAATTCCTTCCCGATTGACCTTGTGTCCTCCTTTTCTCCACTTCATCATCATTTCATGTTCATTGTATCACCACTTTCAAGTTAATCTCCCGGATACAGCCGAAATCGCGCTACTAAGGAGTAAAGCAATAACTAACTAACTATTTACAGTCCTTATCTTTCTTGCGTTTCTAATTTGTCTAATATAATAAAGCTGTTAAAATCACAAAATCATTTGAAACTTTCGGCAGATTAAAATAATGTTTATCATTCCAGAAAGCGTTTAAGTATACACGAGACGAAGCTGGTAACTTAATAGATAGTATGACAATGAGGCTTCACGACACAATGTCTGTTCCACCGGGACATACACCTTATAAGGTATTTTACTTATTGGCGTTCAATGTTTAAAATCAAAATCGGTTACTAAGAACATGCGACAAAACCATTGGCATCGGCAACAGCCAACAAAATATCAGTGTTTTAGACAACATTCTTCTTTCAACCATCTACTTTAGATAAAACACGTACAGACCAGTTTGTTTGTTTAAAAAAAATATATATATTTATGTTTACATATCTGCTATTAAGTTTCGAATAACAAAATTTTGAATACTATTCGAATGAAAACATTTTCAATTAGTGTTTTCAAAATGTATAACATGTCTGTCCAGTGTTAAGTGTTCATTACTATTGCTGTTGAATCATAATAAAGCAACAACAAAAATGTATTTTTAAGATCCAGTTGCGTGAAAGACACCATGATCACATATTTAAACGTCATGCAAAAGACATGGTCAAAGAAACAGCTGATCTTAGTTTGGACACCATCATTAGAGTAAGTAGAGATATTAGTAAGATTTTTTGTAATTACATAGTAAAAATAAGAAAGTAGTATACAAAGAAAAAAATGATTAACATCTACTGTGGCTTGAAAAAATAGCACCAGTAAGTTGAGAAAGATGGTTTGTAAACCGTGTTATGATAATGGGCGTTTTTACTTGATACCTTTCCAAACGGCAACATTAAAAATGGGTTCAGTGTAAGCTTTCAATTTTGACTCTTTCCTTAGTTTTTTTTTCATGTACAGGTTGGACTTTTTTAGGTAAAATCCAAACCTGTACTTTTACCAAAAGGGCACAGCATTCTGACCTCTAATTTTTGACGATTTACACAAGGGTTTAATAATCTTTTTTTATTTCTTACCTTTGATCTTACGAACTAAACAAAAGCAGTCTTGGATGTTTCTGGTGTTGAATTTTGTTTTTGTGGTAATTTTAGGACTTCCAGCAGCGCTACAACCCGCCAAGTTTTCGGCATCACGTGATCGATCAACATGATGTAGATGAATACCAAAAACTCGACAGAGTGACCAAATACCTACAAAGATGTGTTGAAGTGACGTGGTTTATGAGCGTTCAGGACCCACCAATGGCACTCTTGTGGCCAAATATTGCTGAGAATGAAATATCTCTTAATTGTTTTAGACATTTTACAAAGTTTGGAAACAAACTCGAACATGAGGTTTGGCCAGCCCTGTTGCTTCACGATCAAGGGCCCGTGTTGGTGAAAGGAGTCGCACAGCTGAGATATTAATTTGTATATTGTAATTTTATCTGAAACGAAATATTTGTAAAATAAATATTGCAGTAAAAAGGGCCAGATGTCCTTTTTTTAAATTGCAAACGGGTACTAAATCGTCAACTGCTGCACGTTAAGAGCAGTTAAAACAAAAACTTCATGAGAAGAGAACCTATGAAATAGAAAAAAAAACTGGTCGTATATATTTCGTAATTTTCTGCTTGGAATCAACTTTATGAATAAAACAACTTTGTAATTATCACTTACATGACTAATAAAACTATTCCATGTTTTGTTTTTATTTGCAGCGGATACTGTGGTATTAAAGCTTTGAGCTTTGTCAGTTTTGTTTTCTTATTTCGCTATAAGTTTTCTCTCTTGTTCTGGGAAAGTTCTTTACCAAATTAACTGACATACACGTTGGTCCTTTTTAAACACTTTGTTATTAAAAGAATTGTACCCGCCACATGCCCAGAAACATTAGCAGTATTAAGCATGAAACATTACAGCAGCTACATTCAAGTTTGCGCTTGCCTGTCCACGTATTCTACAAACGTTTAAAACCAATTTGAATCTTAAGAGTCTTCAAAAAGATCATCTTTTCAAATGGAATTACATTAACAAGTAAAAAGCTCATTGTCAACAAATTAGAAAGGGCCCATGGCCTTAATCAAAAAGAAGAAAAAGTCTTTTCATCAACTTTCCAAAATAATATTGCATCCACTTTGTTCGAGGCCAATAAAAGAAAGGATGTATTCTTGTTGTATTGATCAGAATGTAGCAATTTCGTCATCTTATGAGATATACAGAGGGGCTGCTTGCTTTTGGCTTTTTAGGTTTGGGGTCAATTTACGACCTGCTACATGTGCTATGAAAATCATTTCTGACTGCTATGAAAATCATATCTGACAGGACTCAAAATCCAAACTGCGCGGGAAGCATGTCCCCTGTGTGTTTTATGATTGTCTAATTAATTTTTTTTGGTGTTTTTCATTTGAACGATATATTTGCTAAACGTTTGTTACTTAAGGTAAGTATTTTAATTCATTTACTAAAATGAATGAAAAACAACTGTTCCATACCATTGTTTAATGAGATCAGTTTACTTAGACAAGTTAACCTTCCATTGAAAAGGGAAACAATAGAAAATTAAATTGTAAAAAATGATTGAACCAACACATCAAGTAAGTAAAAATATATAATAGTTTTAAGAATATTTATATATATATTTCCAGAAGCAGGAAAAAATCGGTTTTATTCTTTTCCCATATTATTTAACATTTTCGGTTAATATGCCTTTAGATTATCACATATAAACCACAAAGAACCGACTTTATTATTCTTAAACAAAATTTCAAACAAAATTGAAATTATTAAAGAAAATTATATGCCATTTAGTTTATTATTTCAATTTTTAATAAAAGACATGAACTATCTGGGAAAATCGATACTAGTATGTTTTTTCCCCTTCCAAAAGTTTGTTATATCAGTTGAAGGATATAACTTTTATGACGCTTTCAGGCTTACCAAGAAATCCAGTCACTTGACAAGTTCCTCACCAAATGTAACCAGCTTTTCAAAGACCCTTACCAAGATGACCACCCTTCCAGCAACGATACCATCCACGCAAGGAAGGCACTCTCCTATGTGGACGAGTATTTCCACCAACATGGAATTATTAGTGTATGTTGTGACTTCTAATTGTACAGTTTTGGGGTTCCTTTTATTTTTTTATTTGGTATTAAAGTTCTTGCTTTTTAGAATTAAATGCACTATTGGAATATTTGAACGCTCTCAATACCACCAACTGTATGAGCAATGAAATCTTGGCTTTGGCAGGACAGGCATTCTCAAAACAAAATTTGGTTCCAACAGATTTTTTTTGTAATTTCGAGACTTATCAGATTGAAGAACACCCATGCGGGTTCCGAGTGGCGAATAAGCCCGCAGCAGGGCTTAGCTTGGCGGTAAAAGTCCACTAAAGAGCGCTTAGAAACCCGACATCGGATCAGGCCGCTTTCCCTACAAAGCAACTGGGATGTGTGACCCAGGTGGTAGAATGGGACAGTCCTGTCATAATAAAAACTGAGGTCGTCAGGCAATAATGCGGAAATGCGGAAAACCTGACCCCAAACCATAGTGGTGCACAGTATCGGTAAAGAACCCCCGACCTCCCTGCAGGTCTCGATAAGAGAAAGATTCGTAGAATCCCCATGCAAGAGGCTAATTTGTTCGTCCCTATACCCATCACTCCCTTTTCCAGTGGCAGGCAAACTTCTCCTCTCCGACTGGTCTTGTGGTCCCCTTTTATCCACTTCTTCATCATTTCATTATATTACATATGGTGTATCATTCTTACATTTTCATTGGATTATTTGGTCATGTGATTTTATGGATATTTAGTGTATTTCTTTGCTTTGGAAATTAAAACGATGCATTTTTGGTATATTGACGCTATGTTTCTATTTTTACCTAATATATTGACGCTATGTTACTAAATTTAGATCCGGATATTCGTCCGTTCTTGACATGTTTTATACACATCTATGTGACCTCATTTTAAACGTCCTAAATATTGACGTAGCTTGCAATGGAACCTTCACTTTCTAATGGTGTGGGAATAGATACAAAACCAACAATGAAAATGAGTTTGATTCAGTGATTTTGTTTAAAATTTTAAGAATTTATAAATTTTTCGGTTAGAACGTGAATTATCTGGAAATATCAATATTACTTAAAAAAATCTACATATGTAATATAACAATGATGGACTTTTGACTCTGTCAATACATTATATATGGACCGGTTAGGAATATATTGACCTCGGACTTCGTCCTCGTTCAATATATGCCTAACAGGTCCATATATAATGTATTGACCTCGTTAAAAGTCCATAATTCATAAGTATCATCCCCATTCATGTTCATCTCCCGGATATACATGTAGCAGAAATCGCGCTGCTTGGGAGTAAAGCAATAACTTACTAACATATTAAATGATAAGCAGAAACATAGACCTGTATATAAATAGATTTGCAAATTGGTGAAATCTCACAATATCTCATGCAAAGAAACGAGATTTCGTACAAAATAAACAATTTGAAATGTACAACTTTATACTCTAATATCTCAAAAACCATCAAAGATTTTTACATGATTCTTATTTACAGCCATTCTTAAATGTTTTGAGATTTTAAATGTGTTAAAATAACTTTTATAACATTAAGCACTTTAGAGGAGTATAAAAAGAGCCCATACTACCCAAGTTTTCATGAAAATACATTTTTTTACAAAATTTTTGTAAAGTTTCCACTTTAAATTGCCACAAAATGGTTATTTATCAATCAAATTAAATAAAATTTTCACACAGATATTCCTTAATCTTTTCTCTGTTTAATGCAATTTATTCTGATTAATTCCATAGAAAGGCATTAAAGTAGTTCAAAAAATAAACCAACTCTCATTTATCAACCAGTGATATTTTCATACATATACTGGACAATTAACAAGTTGCAAATCTATTTAATATACAGGTCTATGGCAGAATTACAGTTTAGATGTACATGTGTATGCATGTTAGTTAATGAAATGAGTTTTTAAAATGTCTCTTTTTGTCTTGACGATTTTTTTACGTTAATTTCCTGTCCCTAGGTAATATATAAAAAACTTTTTTATCCAATTCATTCACACGTTGTTTTATCAATATTGTTGTAGGTTCCCAACAAATGGCTGAAAGAGGTGATAAACCACGCCGAGGGAGAGGATTGGACCCGGGTGTCTAGATATATCAAAGACGCTAACAATGAGTTGATGGGCATCAGTAGAGTCTTTAATGACACAGTAGGTAGTTTAATGCCAGATAAAAGATCAGGTCAAATGCTATAAGAAATAAAGATGTCTATGACACCCCCACCCGTCCCCGGACTATCAATGAACTCTATCTGATATGCGTTATGCTGATTACAAATTATAGGTTTTTCGAATTTTTACTATTAGCTCATATTCTTAGGTTCAGACACTATAAACAATTGACATACATAAGAAATACATATTTGATAAAAGTTTAGGTAGTACGTTTTTCGTCTGTTAAATGTCTGTCTGTATATATAGAGTTACTAAATAAACGTCTTTTTGACACTAGAAAACGGAAATGAAAAGAGAAAAGTCCTATTCTAAAATCAGGACAGGCAGACAAAGCTACAGGGGAGACGACACACTCAGATTGAATCAAATAGAGGAAGATCCTCCAGACATACATAAAGACGACAGATTTCTATCTACCCCTCTTGAAGTTCAGTATATTAAAAATTCTGAACAGGACACATATGCCACCAGCAGGCAAGACCATCCTGATGCGGTGGCAACTTATGCGCACCATACACACAGACGTGAACAAATTTCGAGACACCCTAGTATAATAGATGAGACTTTGAGGTCAGAATTACGGCTGCCACTAGAGAAAATAGACCAACCGCCGACACCTGTCCATGATCACCTACCGGATCCGGAAGTCATCGCGACTCTAGAAAGAGCACGGGAAACAGAGAAGTACATTTAGTTGAACTTATTAATAATAAATTGATTAAAAAAAAAGCGTTTCCGCAATCCAAGATTTAAATTACGCTTACTAAATGGTTTCAAAATGAATTATATGAATTAACTAAATTGTAATGCAGAATTAACAGAAAATAACCATTCATTAAGTCTCGAAATATCGTGGTGGTTTATTACTATTATCGAACTTCAATAGCACACGATGCCAGGTAGAACTTTTTCATCAAATAATCTGATTCAACCCATCACTTCTTTTTAAATGCCAAATTCCACGCTAGGATCATAGCGATTTTAACTTCATTTGAAACTTGCATGTTTTAGTCCAATATTCAGAAAAATTAATTATTCAATTAATTTTAAAATCAAAACTTAAATTGGCTCATGAAAACTATATTTGCCTGAAATAGAATGCATTCAAATTCATTCTTAACCTTACATGAGTTGACATCAATTACAAAATTATGGTAATTTCTTTTCAGACGAGAAGAAATGATAAGAAAAACTATTGCAAACACAAAGAGGAATGCCAACTTAGCAGATCTCAGTGATGTTAACAGACCGAGTAAAATAGCGGACAAATTCAGCAGGTTGTACGACGACCTGTGGACGGATGCCTGCGAAGAACTAACAACGCTGTACAACCAACACGGCAACGGCGAAAGGCGTGCAATACTAGATTTAGCGGTTATTTTAAAGGTAGTTTGCTCTTAATAGGTGTGAGAATTAAGTAATCATGACATATATGGTTCAATACAAGCTAAGGCTGCTATTTTTTGTAATCAAAGGTGTGCAACGCATATAGCATCTTTCCTTAATCTAGTGCAAACTTTATGTGCTATTTTGGTATTATGATTTTTTCCTCCAAAAGGACTTTCAAAAATATGCCATAATTAAAAACAAATTATTTGAGGAAAGAAACTTGAAAAGCTTAACTCATCTATCTCATCTACAATTCGACTCCTTGGCTTATATTTATGTCTTGCCATTTTTCAGAAAGCATTTGAGTTTACAGAGAAACACGTTGAAACACAAATAGAAAAGATAGCACACCAAACAAGGGAGATCATGTTGGATCCATGTAGTGATGGAAACCAAGACGTAGGTTTAAAGAACAGAGAAATACCAAATATGGCATAGATTTCACAATATAAAACAAGAAACGTTGCCAATGAGCATTCAAATGTTAGAGGTCCGAAAGAGCTAAAACAAAATAAGTCGATTTGACAGCAAACAACTCGAAGACCCAGATAACAAAAACACATACAAAACAACCAAACAGCAATCAACGCGAGACCTTAAGTCGTAACGCGAATCAACTCCGGTGGTTTTCCGAAAGGAACCACACTAGTCAATAGTATACACTTTATACAAATTGAACATGGTACATTTAAATGCCAACAACAAGTTAATCTTTTAATTTATTTTGTCGTTAAGGGAAAAAATGAGAAAAATGAGTACAAAATAACAGAAAACATTCACATAATCAAGACTAAAATTTGAATTCAAGATGCTTGGAATTCTTCTGAACATTTTAAAAACATGACATCAATTCTTTGTTTTTAGGCAGATATACATAACCCCTTTCGCCATGACAAAATGCTTGGACAATTTGCATGTGTGTGCATAAAGGACACTGCAGATTTAAGCGTTGAAGCTTTACAAAAGGTAACGATTAAACTATAAATACTGAATTCCATTATTTTTCGATGAGTATTGATTTTCGTGACTTTCATGGGTTTTGCTAAATCTAGTCCTATAACATAAGACGTCTATGGCTCTTTTTATATTTAAACATTACAAGATGCGCCACGGCATCTCTTGCCGGAAGCTATTTTTCACGTAGAATTTTCCCATCAAATAATTGGTCATACGACCCTATTGAACCCACTACAACAAAATTAGTCGTTAAGAACGAAAATCACGTACAGAACATAAATATCATGCGTGCAAAAGGATGTTTTATTGAAAAATTTTAGTGTTTTGCACTTTTTGAACCTGAACTTTGTGAACTAAAAACAGAAGTGCCAATGGGGCATCCGAATATCAAAAGTCCGAAAGGCAAGGGACAAAACCAGTTAACACAAACGAGAATAGGACGAAAAAACAGTCAACATAAAACACCAAAATACAAAAACAACTTAATAGCAATCAACAACGCGAACTCAAGTCGTAACGAGAGTGAACTCAGGTGCTCCGGTAGTTCAGGATCAAATATACAAACACTTTTTAGACTGTTCTTCATTATTGGGCAAACTTTGGCGCAATCAAAGTAATGAACACGTTTAGGGTCCTACTGAACTAATATCTTAATAGTAATTCTATCCTGAAACGGAAAATATTGAATATCACTTTTCATGATTTTGCTACGTGAAAAATGGCTTCCGTGGCACATCTACGAGTAATAATGTCCAAATATAAAAATCGGCTAAGACGTATTATGTTATTAGACTAGTGGCTAAACCACAACATTAGTTCTCCACAAACTGGAAATTTTACTGTGCTTTGTATGATTAGACTTTAGAACCAGAAATTTAAGAATCTACGAACTGACATTTTTAAATCAATCCACGAAAATTGATACTCAGGAAAATAAATGAATCCACAATATAAACTTTTGATAGCTTTAAGTAAAAGAACTGATGCAATAAAGGTTACAAAATGACGAACAATATCAAAAACTATCATCATGAACATTTTTTCTATCAATATCACAAGGTAAAAAGTTTCGATCCCGAAATAGGAGAAAAAAAAATCTGTAATCTGAGAAAGAAACAACAACAATGAATAGGACAACCTACCTTCAACATGTTTAATGAAAGTTTATTTTAAAAGAAAGGAATAGTTGCTTTATATTTTAACATCATTTATCATTGTCTTTTAATGTTTCGATCAGCATTTCAGAAGGCACGTATTTCCAAACGAAGCCATGAGAACCAACATCTCTAACATCCCATCTGTGAAAAGATACACAGATAAATGTATTGAGTTGACCTGGTACATGAATGTCCAGGATCCGCCCATGGTTTTAGTGTGGCCAGATATGACAGAAACGGATAGTTTAACAGACTACTTCCGGTACTGTACAGCGACTGGTTCCGTGCTCGACCACGAGGTGTGGCCCGCCTTACTATTGTGTAAAGACGGTCCGATGGTTGTGAAAGGTGTCGCACAGTTCAAATGATTCTATACAATGTCTTTTTATTATATTTGTTTTTATTTGCTTTTAATTAACATGTGTAAAAGTCAAGAAAATAAAGATACTGCCAATAAATCAAATCACAATGCTTTTTTTTCAACTTGGTATTCTGACTTAGAAATAAACAAATTGCTGCATTTTTTGTTGTTACCTGCAGCAAAAGCTGGCTCTATTTCATGCTGCACAAAAGAACAATATAGTGGAAAACGACAAAACAATAAAATACCAACTTCACCTGCATACGGTGTCTATATTTAACATCTTGTTCAATAGTTTTCCAGCTGTTTGACCAAGGTTATAAGAAAATACGTCTTATTACGATCCCTTAAAAATTCTTCATTCGTTATCAGCCACCGGTGGAAAAATTTAAATTATGTTCAACGAAATGGTTAGTGATTGTTTTGATTAGAGTTTGGCTGGTTGTTGTACCGAGATGATCACTTCAACATCCCTATTATGTCCTCATAACCGTATTTTGTTTTGTGTAACTACGCTGGTTTAACCCACTATTTCTTTTGAAATGCCTGTTATTACCTTTATTCAGTGCTAATTTAAGGAATGGGCATAAAAATGACTAACAAGTGTTAACAAAAAAAATAATACTATTCACACTTCGGTATATATTTGATTAATAATTTGTCAAAATATACAGATAAATAGATTGTGTTAATGCGAATTCATGAGCAGAAATTATGTTAACTTGTTCAAACACTTTCCAAGCATGTTACATGGTAGAATCCTATTTAAACTCAGCAACCCCTTTAATCATCAGTGGTCCTTCGCTAGTAAGCATTAGAGCAGGCCAAACTTCATGCCTAAGTGAAGTTCCCGCCCTTGTGAAAAATCTAAAAGTTCCGCTTAACTCGCTTCTCCGGACATCTGAAGGCCAGAGGAGACACATAGGGGGGTCCTGGACATTCATAAACCAAGTTATATGTAAACATCTATGACAATATGCTTTTACACTTTGAATTTGAAGAATATCTCTAATTCTTTCTCGACGAAGTCTCCATTCAAATCCCTAAAATGGAAATAGAATTTAGAATTAAATACTTACAAATAATGTTGGGGCTCCCGCAGGGTACCCCCCTCAGGTCGCAAGGTCGCTTTTAAAAGGGGCCTGAGGTCACAAGGTTGCTTTTAAAAACATATTTTGGCGGAGGTCGCAGGTCATTTTTTGGCCTAGGTCGATTTAATGAGATAATGAAGTGTAGGTCGGAAGTCGCCCTTAAAAAGCCTTCAGGTCGCAGGTCGTTTTTAACCCTGCGGTAGCCACAACGTTTTAAAAAGATTCATGGTTAATTTAACGTATTGATCAAGCCATGGCAGAAGCATACGAGTACCAAGTATCAAATACCATAAGTCTGAAAGGCAAAGACAAAATCAGTCGACATAAAAGACAAGACAAACAAAAGGGGTTACGCAGAACATATACACAAACAGCGGAGCCCGAGCCAAACCATGTGAGTGAGATCAGGTGTTACTGATCGTTAAAACATACCATTAACGATGCAATGGTCAACGATCAATTTAGTGTAAGTCAAACCTAATGAAGGGCTGCATGACAAACCAACAACTGTACCCTCTCTGATAGATAGAAATCCTGTTTCATCATGTCTTCCTTAAAGTTCATGAGTGACGGCGACAACAATAATCGAGGGGCAACACAAACCTGGTAGCAGGAGAACATTTATGTCAAAACCTTTAAGGAAAAGCTGAAAAAACCATGTATTTACGCTGGTACATGCATTTCCAACGAAATGATGGATTAAAAATAGATTTCTGGCGTTAACTTCATTATTGAATATTTGTTTATGCTGGCGTCACACTATCCCGATTTTGACCCCGATGGAAACACGATTATGGATATTTTCAAAATCGGGAGTGATCGTATTCAAATCGCGCTATTCGTGTTGCCATCTTTTACCATCGTAGAACCATCGGCTGAAATATTCCAACTTCAGGAGCAACTTCGTAATGCCTTCCTAATTTTTTAACATGTTAAAAAACTCCCGAAGGTTCGTGCGAAGGTCCTTGTTCGTGTTGTGTTCGTTAATCCATCCTTTCTATTGTAATGCCTTCGTGAAAGCATCTTCTGATTTCGTGTTGCCTTCTTAGTGTCATCGGATTAATTTATCGTACGATGGCGGCACGAATAAAACAAGAAGCTCTCCGAAGGTGGTGCGAAGGAAACACGGCGTCGCAAAGACCTCGCTTTGTATTCGTATATCCGTCGTAAATAATGTAATGGCATAGAGTAATGGCATGGAGATGGAAACACGGCACTGGTCAAAGCAGTACGATTTTTGAAGTAAAAAAAATATCAAACGTGTCAAAAGTGCCTTATAGGGACATTTATTAATCCATTTCAGTTAGGGGCGTGTTACAATAAATCGTTTAGAAAAAGAAAAGTTAGTAAATGTATATAGCTCTGTTTTTCCCCCTCATAATTAAAATGCAGCAGGAGGAAGACTTACAAGACAGCAGCTTATGATACAAGTATCCTCATTAATTCTTTATTCATATTTTTTTTAGTTTCGAAAAATTGATAAAGGAAATTAAAAAAAAAATTGAAACTAGAATGAACAGTCTCAAAAGTACAAGAAGAAAAGACTAAACAAAGCGAAGACAGTCTGGATCTAGAATCTTCTGACGCTTTTCTTTTCGTCCTGTTCTTTCCAGCCAGGCGCTTCCTTCTTTCGCGTCCTCGTCCAAGCTTTTGTGGCATCTTTTAATACTTGAAATTCAATATCAGAAATACTTTAGTTTTATCAGTCCCCTACCGACAAAAGCCGAAGGGGACTTTAGGTTTGCACTCCGTCTGCCCGTTTGTGTGTCTGTCCGGCCCGGCCGTCTCGCTGTCACAATAATTTTTTCGCACTTTTTTAAAAACCTTATATATAGATATTAAACTTTAAACTGATTTTTGGCATGTGAGTCTTACCATGATGAGTTAAAGATCAAGTTAACGCGTTGTTCCGGTCCGCAATTTTTCACAGAGTTAGGACCCTTTGAACTTTAAAATTTCACTAAAATATCAGTTTCCCATCCTTAATCATAGTTATTAAACTGCTTTTTGGTATGTTCTGTATGCCAGTCCACCATTACGGGTTACTGAGATCAAGTTTACATTCCGTTTAAGTCCGCAAATATTTACGGGACCTTTGGACTTAGATACCGGTATAGGACCCGTAACGAAGTTATGTATTATAAGGTGGACACGCTTTGTTAAAGAATCGTTCGCAGCAGCTCTCCTCTAAATTTAAATACTAATTAGAGGTTGCAAATGACAATTTATAAAGACTAAATTATATAATCTTATTGCGAATCGCGTTATTATATTTCATACTTCGTATACCCATCGTGATGCTTCGTAGACCAATCGTATGTTAAACACGACGTCGTACAGCCGTCGTATAAATTCGTGTCTCCTTCGGATCTAATTCTCGACTAATCTTGATAACATCGTAACAACTTCGTAATCGGTTCGCAGCTATTCGTATGTGCTACTTTTCCGATCGCTTAGCCATCGGTTCTAATCGTATACCCTTCGGTTTTGATTTTGATTTTTAGCAAGTTCGGGACTAACTTCGCACGAAGTTGAAATTTTCACATTCGTGTGTCCATCGTATGTCAAAATCGGGACAGTGTGACGCCAGCATTAAGCTTCCAAAAAATATGCACAACATAAGTTAGATTTGTAAAGATTTAAAACATTTTACAAACCAAAAATATCATCAGTAATAAGATTATTTGGGTATCGGTAGACAAAAAAATATCACAACGAAACAAACCACGCAACAAACAAAAAAACCCACACACATAACAACCAAACCGCATTTATCATCGTGAACTCAAGTCGAAACGAGAGTGCACTCAGGTGCTCTGTGAGAGTAAGCTGTTTCTGCTTGCTATAGCACACCCGTCACGTTGCCAAAGATTGATTGAGTGTTGATCAAGTAGAAAAGGATGACATTACCAAACTCTATGCATATAAAACTAACATCTATGATGATCTGAGAAAGAACGTAAAGTACCTTTTTCAGTGCAACTAAACTAAGATCTGCATTTTCTTTAAGACATTTCTTGGCGTATTTTGAAAAACGAATATCAACCAAAGTATCCGCGACATCTAAAACCTGGAAAATGAGAAAATCAAATTTGCATTAATTCAAAGTACAATTCAAACAATTCTATGGTTAAAAGTATAATAATCTGTGAATGATAATGATAAAAAAGATTCTACATTTATTCTATAGTTTTTTTCTTAAAATCATCATGTATTTTGCAGAACTTGATACTTTTTACAAGTAATTAAGTTAAAATATTTTCAATACATTTTAGAGAATACAAATTAGTTAGAATATATAAGTAAGTTTAATTTAGTAGAACGGATATATATCATGCGTCTTTTCGAAATACGTCCACCACTGGTGTTTATGTCTTCCTATTGTGACTTTGTTGTAAGAGGGTCGTTAGCTGAATTCTGTTAGTTTTTCTTTTAATTTTTACATTAAATATACGTGTACCTGAACATCGTTGTCGCTGTTCATATACAGATCATCACTAGGCTGTAGCATCAGCATTTTCATCATTTTACTCATCTTCATAATCTGTTTATCGGCCATGTCCTGGGTAAACTCGTTGGCTCGCTGAAAGATACGTTTTGCATCTTGATTGTACATGTATGCATTAGAAAATACATGCCATCACTCGGCATCAAATAAAACATCTTATATATTGTTTGTAATTGAAATATAAGTCCAGTTGAAATAGATTTAAGGTAGAGCGTGGCACTTAGGTCCAAAATTAAATTGTCAATAGATTTTCTTCAAAATTGGCATAAATATCCAAAATGATGTACTCTCTCATAATTTTATTGAAAATTCATGGGTTTCTTCCCTACTTTTCGAGTTATATCAAGTTAAAGTAACAATATTTTACTATGAATTATACAGGAAAAGCCATAAAAACACACAAAAATGTTCTAATACTTTTTTTCCTGTCAATAGATTTCCTTCATTTTTTGACATTTTATAGATCTTGCAACAATTCATCATCTTAAATCAATTTAAAGTGGGGTTTCTTTCCTTGATTTTTACGAACAAGCAAAGATAGGAGCCAAAAAAAACGATGATTTTTCATGATTTTTGCCAAATTACCTCCCTTGACCATACTTTAGCTAAGAATTTATACTACTTTTAGAATATAAATTTTGATAATATTGATAAACTTGCTTAAACTAGGTATAAAGATTCTAAAAACCACAAAAATCTCAAAATATTTTTCAGCTTTCAAATTTCATTTTATTTTGGACGTCACATGACCACTGTCCTGCTCCACCTTAATGGTCTATTCAAAGTGCCTTACAGGAGTTTTTAAAGTTGTCGAAGGCTTTACTTTCAGATTTTGACACTATATCGTTAATAGGAGCCGATGTTCAAACTTTCGAGGAGAATGAAAACGAGTAAAAACGAGAAGTGGTGTTTTGACGTACCAGAACAGATACAGATGTTCATAGGAATATACATTGTACTCAGTGTTTTGGCCTACCATTACAGCCATTACTGACATAGTTAAAGGATGAAACATGCATGTATTTTAAGTCAAATCCTGGAACATTTAATGAAAAAGGCTTTGTTATAAAAATGAGAAAACACAAGAAATTAGAAGCCGGCCCATTTTGTGTGATTAAACACAAATTCTAAATACCCTAAGAATTGTTGCTAGCTCCAGTATTCCCCGCTCGTGGCCTTGTATCTCATGTTTATATAGACGTCTCAAATCCTCATAAGCCTCTGTCCACTCGTTGTTGTACAAGTTGTTTAACCTCTCTGCAATTCTTGACGGTCTGTTCATGTCGCCGAGATCGGTAATGCTCGGGTGGTATCGTGGTGTAGTCTTAGGTTCTGGTGGAAGCATGTTCCTTAAACATTGTAAATGAAATTGTTTTTAACCGTTTGAATCTGGATACTACAATCAGTTATTATGTATTTACGTTTAAATCAGGGAATTAAAACAGTAATATGTTTTTGTACAGAATAATTCAAATTGAATTTCTGGCGTACTACTGTGGTCTTATGTCCCACAAGCATAAGGGAACACAAGGGTAGGTAGATATTAAGCAAAATTTAACCATTATGTATTTGTTTTGTACATGTAGTTGGTCATGTTAAATGTTTTCGATTGAGCTTTTCGATTCTGTTTTTGCTGCTACTTCATACACAATTTCTTTAACCAATGTATCCTGTAATACATACAGTCCTAGGTCTGTACTTTCACGCCGTTTTAACATTAGCTTCATATAGTCTGTGTCTGGCTGTAGTTTTGGATACATGGTTTGTATGGGGAAATTCTCATATCTGTTATCATCCTGTTTGGAATCGTACTGAAACAAAAGAAACTCGTGCATAAAATATAAAAAAAATACTTGTTCTTCATGAAATACTTGATCTAAATTAAGATCTACATCTCGAAATTGACTCTCAAGGAAATACAAAGCTGTATGACAAACTTGATGACTTCAATTTTCCAATCGTCACCTTCCCCTTCTTGTGTAGCAACATTTCGTCAGCTCCAGGATATGGAGTTTGCGTTTCACATTGAGCTTGTGGGACTTACAGTGTACACCGATTTCCTTGGCGGAGCGTCACATCTGACACAAAAATTGCTTACACAGGTTTGTGTTGCTCCACGGTTGCTGTCGTCACTTATGAAATTTTACGGAAGACATCATGCACTCATAGACAAATATGGTATTTCAATCTCTCAGATGAGTGTTGATGTTGGTTTGTCATAGGTTTTTGTTTTGTCTTCCTTTACTGAATTTGACACACTGAATTGGCGGTAAGTAGCGCGACAGGTATGCTATAGCAAGTAGGAATTGCTTACTCTTCAGGAGCACCTGAGTTCTTTCTTGTGACGACTTGAGTTCCCGTTGTTGATTGCTTTTCAGATTATTTTTTTTGTTGTTATCGTCTTTTTTTTGCCCTGCTTTCGTTGGTGTTTACTGGTTTTGTCTCTATCCTTTCGGACCTTTGACATTCGGATGTCCACATATTGGCACCTCTGCTTCTTTCATATCCGTCTTCGTCTTTTCTTTTAATTAACAATGTATATGTTCAATTTAATCCGGTTCTAGATTTGATATTTTCCAAACTTTTGGGTTTGACTTCTTCTGTTTCTATACTTTTGGTTTTCTTTTACCATCATGAAATTTATGCCTCAAATTAATAATATAATAAGCATTTGATTTGTTACAATGAATTGTGTTTCGGTGCTGTTTTATATTTCGCAAAAATGTATTTTCCTTCATATACATATTAAGGTGACTTCAAAAAAGTCTTTGTGGCCACTCTAACTACCTTCAACTTACCAATCTGATAAAATTACTCCTACAGACGATAAATTCATCCAGTGCTTTCTCGCAATGCTTAAGTATTCCAGGAATATCCCGCAACCGTGCATTGTTTAGTACTTCTAACACCGCCGGCATCTAAAGAACATTTAAACAAAACTGTTGGAATCTGAATAAAACTTTCAAGCACTAAAATATCAATAATTCCCTTGCAAAAAAATCAAAAATAAATCGGTACATTTGCTGAACTTAAGCTGATTTCGTACGTGGTCTACAGACATGACAGAGTAGCTTTATCAGTAAAGATTGAATTAAGGTATAGGTTGACCTGTCAATGATGGTACAGTCAGTTATTTACAACTTCAATTCAGTAATGATTCTTATTTTCAGTCATTGTTTATATTCTAAACATGCATGCTTAAAACTTACATTATCACAAGCAATCTCCTTAACATGATCCAGTAGATAGACCAGTTCGTCTTTTACATTCTTTGCCATTTCGGCTGTTGGTATACTTGGAGGATTGGGTCCTTTTAACTTTACACATTGTTCTAAGAAGTGCTCAAGCCTAATGAATGCTAGGTTTATCTGAAAGAAAGCACGAACAAAGTCTAGTACTTAATGCCCTGCAGCAGTACACAGAACCTGGCATTTTCCCCTACATGATGTAACGCTGTCAATTGTGGCATGTGCAATGACAGGGTTGACAAATTTGACCACTTTGAGACTACATCAAAGTCTCTCTGTGAGCAAAACGTCTTGAACCGACGTAAGGTTCTGAGCATTTGTACTCTCATTTTTAATGCTAGCGAAAAATTATTCCTAAAAAGAAGAACAATTACATGTTTCACATTATTTCTACTAATTTTGTTTTTTTATACATTTTAAAAATTAAAATATATAATACTTTTGATAAAATGCATTTATATTATTTAAAAAAAACAAGTGTAAATTTTAAACAAAATACTCACTTTCCTACGATCCATTGTTCGTTATTACAATATAAATATGTTTACTAATTAGAAAAGTTGGAAGCATTCCATTTTTAATGATAAAATAATTTTACAAGAATGCATTTTTTATTGAAATTATATCAATAAATTAAAAGGAAATGGTAAGAAAATACAAATTAGTACAATGTATATTTCAAGATTTTGCTCATGTCTGTTTTTACATTATAAATATGGTTTATTTTTATCAAAAAGTTCATTTTTAAGATATATGACCGAATTTTTATCTTTTTTTATTTAAATGTGCATGTTACACGTTCCGTGTGAACACAATTGAAAGTTTTAATTGTTCAAAACCAGAACATGAAATGAAATGATATCTGCAATATACTGAAAGGCGTAAGTATATAAAAAGCTTTTTTGAAGGCTTTACTCAAGTTACTCTAAAAGGGAGATAACAATCCAATATGGCGGCCAGTCTTGACAAAAAGGGAGATAACATGGAAATTGCAAAATGTACAGACTCTGGAGAAAAAGCTGCATTGATCACAAATGAAAACACAGAAAATGCTTTCGAAACAGAGGTTCAAAAGGACGAGCAGGATGAAAGATTAAAACTTGTAAGTCAATTTTTAGAAATTGATAAAATAAGCAATCATAAATCGCTGCCAATTGTTGTAGTGCACCTTTCAATGTCAGAACAATATATTTAGCCAATAAAATAATGATAAAAACCTACTTCTTTATAAATTTTCTGTTGTTGTTCATGTTGTATATTGTATGTTTCAATTCTGTATTTATGTCTGTATTGTAAATGTATGCTGTTATCCCTACTTGGGACATGTTTGCATTAATAAAACTATAATATATCATAAGGCACGGACCATTTGATTTTCTGGGGGGGGGGCCTGGGATTTTACTTTGAGCCGGGAAATTTTTTTCGCCCGCTCTGCGGGCCAGATTATTTTTTTCACACACATATTAAGCAAGGAAATTTTGTTGGCAAGATTATTTTTTTCTCAATTGGCAAGATTGAAGCCAGATTATTTTTTTCAACCTAGGTGCTAGCCAGATTATTTTTTTTTACAAAAAACAGGGCCGGGAAATTTTTTTCAAAAAAATCCCAGGCCCCCCCCAGAAAATCAAATGGTCCGTGCCTAAACAGTTTTTAACTATTCTAACAGTAATTTTTTTCGTTTTCAGATGGAGACAGAGTTTAATATAATTGAAAAATTTCTTCAGAAATGCAAGCAACTACTACGTCCAAAGATAACCATAAAAATGTACCCATCAAAGCTTGAGACAGAAGACGCAATGGCCAGCCTTCAGAAACTAGCTGATATAGAGGAAGAACTGGTCAATGATGTATCTTTATTTTTTAGATATGAGATTATTTTTCATGTGTACACTTTGTTTTTTACCACTAGCTAAATTTATATAAATTCTAAAACTTAACGTTTAACTACCTCCATCGTAGTTTTGCCCTTTTCTATATATATTTGGATTTCGTTTGGTTTTATGCATTTTGAACATCTTTTGAATTGTGTTAATGTCTGGAACTTTGTTGTCATTTTAATTTTGAAATTGAATGAAATGTTTCTTTTTCCTATAATAAGAAAATATCTTACCATAATTTTGTTGACCAAATGCATCGTTTTCGTCTAGTGTCGTTACTGGTTGGTGTACATGTTCGTGGATTTCCTTTGTTTAGGTTCTACTCCTGCTGATGAGGAATAAAGCACGTACAGCGTATTGCATGTATTGTGTAAAGAGTTGTCCTTGTTTTTGCTATTGTTGAAATTACCTAAAAGAGTTAAAACCAATTGCTCAATATTCTTCCAAGTTTTAATTTTTAAAGAATTCGAACACCATATTACAGCTTTACAGCTAGCGATGAGACAAATTTTATGAATTGTTAACTTGACAAACTCTTTTAAAAACGAAATAAAAAATTGTATTAACATCTATAAAAATGATATTAAAATGACATAAAGATGTTTTAATTCATAGCTGAAAATCATCCCAGAATGCATGACTCTCGTTCGGGACAGAAAATGGAAGCGTGTCAAGAACATGGTATTATCTGCTTGTATGGAATTTGATGCTTTACAAACTAAATATTTGTTGGTAAGTGAAGGTCATACATATTTAACAAAGCAATAGACAAATTTTCCGTTGATCCAGCTACCTTGTGTGTTTTAAGTGCTTTTGTCGCTAAACACATAAAAAGTAGGTTAAAATTTCAAACCCGAATTTCATTTATACATTTTATATTGAAATCGTTATAGTGAACTGTAATACTTTTTTTATCGTTAATTTTTATTTCCATCATTTACAGACAGATGGCGTGAAATCCATGCTGGATAAGCCGTCAAGTGTAGAGCTGGCAAATTTTGACGTTTGGAAAGAATGTGCACAATTACGTATCGGGTGAGTACGAAAGACCTGTGGTGTCATTTGTTCTTCACATTTCTCGATTGTAACTACAAATATCATAATTTTTAATTTGCATTTCTCACTCACTTTCAAGTTGACATTTCTCACTTCCAAGTTGCCATTCCTCAGTCCAAGATGGAGCTGAGAAATACCAACTTGATACTGAGAAATGTAGTAAGAGTTGGAACTGAGAAATGTCAATTTGGTAGTGACTGAGAAATGTCAAGTTGGAACCGAGAAATGTCAAGTTGGAACTGAGAAATGTCAATTTGGTACTGAGAAATGTCGAGTTGGAACTGAGAAATGTCAATTTGGTAGTGAGAAATTTCAAGTTGGAACCGAGAAATGTCAAGTTGGAACTGAGAAATGTCAATTTGGTACTGAAAAATGTCGAGTTGGTACTGAGAAATGTCAACTTTGATCAGAGAAATGTCAACTAGGAACTAAGAAAATTGTAGCAACAATGTAAAAATGTAATAGAACAAATGGCACTACCGTCTTTCGTAGGTGAGTCTGCTGTGATTATAGCCAAACTTGGGCAAATATTTTTTTACAATTCCTAGAAGAACAATCTGTCACTACTAAAAGTAAAAACATAAATGAAGGAACAAATAAATGTCATTCAAAGTCTATATAATACGGTTGAACATAATTCAATTCGTTCAAATATTTCTGTAGCTTCAAAATGTATACAGAAATCCTGGCCATCGTGCTTGCCATTATAGCTAACTACTCTGGTTATTCCTTTACATGTAAGAGAGTTTTTGACAGGTATGGTCATCAGTGGGTCAGTTGTTATATATACTCTTCAAAAAAAGTTACGCATAGATAGAAAATTCCCCGTACGTTTAATGCAAATCGAAACAATTTCAAACATTATTGCCGAGCTGTTCTGCAACCGATATTCACGAAATAAAATCCAGTAAAAAGAAAAAAAAATCGAGATTGTTTGTTTAATTTTGAGTAAAATCGTAACATCGCTGCTTTTTAAGATATTGCATGTAAACTCAAGTGTACATTTTACGATTCAATTTCCCGTTTAAATAAATACAAAAGGTTCCGTGAAAAACATTAGTCGACACTACTCACAATGTCTTAAAAACCATTGAAGTTAGGATTTTGGTCAAAATAAATCAAACAATCTTTATTTTGTTTTCTTTTTACTGGGTTTTATTTCGTGAAAATTGGTTACAGAACAGCTCGGCAATAATGTTTGAAATTGTTTCGATTTGCATTAAACGTACATAAATTTTCTATCTATGCGTAACTTTTTTTGAAGAGTATATCTTCTGATGTACTGTTGTTTTAACGCTTCAGTGCTGAATCCATTGATGAATTAGACTCTGATATAACAGAGGAGCATATCGACAATGCTCTGCCAACCAGAATGGCCAAACAGTTCTGTTCCCTATACGACGAGGAGTGGACACAAGCAGTGGAACAAATACTGAAGACATTGGGCGAGGACAAGGAGGATAACGAGCTCATTAAAGACGTCTCAGAAATTCTAAAGGTACTAGAAATATTTGCACAGAAAAATGCCTATTTGTTTAGGGTTCTTCAAATATTATTCAATAACCAAATGTTATTATTTTGTATTTTCATAATCCATAAATGATTTTAAAAATAAAGCATAGAGTCGAAACTGTTATGTAAGAAAGGGGTATTTCAAACTGTTCTGATTTTTATCTTAAGCGATTAAAGGACATAATGAAACTGATGACTTTTTCCACCATGAACGTTAGGTAAAATCGTAATAATTGAACAATAAATTAACATATTTTTTTTCATATTTTGCAGCTTTCGTATAATTATTTCAAGGAGAAAGTTGTCACTCAAGTATCGAATATGTGTGCTTCAATTTCCAAAGTTGCTCTGGAACCACTTCAAACAAAACCAAAACTGAGAACTTCTAGAATGATACAGGTTGGATTTTTATTTGGAAACTCTGACTTTTAAAGGATTTCAAGCATTGAAGCCACTAATTACTTAGTCTATCACAAATACATGTAGATAAAAACAATAAGGAAACAAGTTTTGTCCGTCCTTAAGAGTTTTGAAACGTTATTTTTTCACTTTCTATGTTGTATAAGAACTATAAAAATAGATATTAAGATAAACACGAGTTGATGATGAGAAATATGGGGTCGGATGTGAAACAAAGGAACAGTAAATAAAAAAAAACAATGAAAAAGAGGGAAGTGGATATTGGCGAAAAATATAGCTTATGTGGTGCACTATTTTGCGGTCCAAAAACGGGTCTTTACGTGGAACGTATCATTCATCACACAT
The DNA here is from genome assembly GCA_963971305.1 of Arcuatula senhousia. Lineage (NCBI taxonomy): Eukaryota > Metazoa > Mollusca > Bivalvia > Mytilida > Mytilidae > Arcuatula > Arcuatula senhousia. The sequence continues at coordinate 13,857,905 of OZ020312.1, forward strand.
GTTGGCCTATTATAGGCAACGATCAGGCATTTTGTATTATAATCTGACATCCGTACGGTGGAATTCTAGATAGTCATGTAAGTAAAGAGTAAAATGTACTCGTAAAAAATTAGCAGTTGAAATTGTATGTTTACCATGATTCATCGTTGACATAATGTAATGGAGACCTTCATTAACAGTAATTTGTTTCAGACACCTCGTTCAGTCATACCGGTACAAGCTACAGAATCAGAGTTCCAGCATATACTTCCCTATGCCAGAGTAGCTGTTGAAGGAACAACGAAGTTAACTATTCCTATATTACAAAAGGTGATTTGCGGGGTTACATTGTCACATCATGTGTACAATATTACCGAAAAGGGATGGTAAATTCCATGGGCCTAGGAAAAAAAGACAAAGCAAGACAAAGACATGCCGGAGAATTTAAATATTGGAAATATTCTGACTTGGCATTTCAGAAGACATAGTATGTTAAACCATACCTCATGCATTGCACTTTACCTCTCACTTCCAATTCGATCTTATATTTAGGGTCCGGAAGAAGAAGACGGTTATCAGACACAAAAGGGATCATGAGGTGATCAATCCAGTACAAAATAATTTGTTTCAGATCATTGAAAAACAGAATTGCAAATTGAAAATATCACATTCAGCCATATTGAAAAGAACATGAAGAAAGGGATATGGGGTAAAGATGTATTACATAAAAAAAATCATATAAACATTGAAATAGAACAAAAGCATAGGAACAGTGCTTATATTGTTACAGTACTCCATAGGCCTTAAAAATGGAAAAAGGCTTGACCCCACTTCATGTTTAAGACGGCTATCATAAGCATCTATTCGAACGGAATTCCTCGCTTAAGGTAAATGAAATTTACAAGAGCAGGCTAAATTAAAAAAAAACATATATGTAGAAAAAGACAACTGGAATCTTGCGTTGTAAAAGCTCCTCATACTATTCAGTCAAAATAGTACCACACCAAAGACACTTTTGTGGTCAAGGGGTAAGATTTTGTTCAATCCTTGCTGGTGTCGCTGCATGCAATTGAACAACAATAAATATTAAATAATTTGAAACAGATTACAGAACGTTGATATTTTTCAGAGCTTAATAGAATGCAATACTAATATAAATCTCTCTTTTAGGATTTTACCGCACAGCTTCCAAAGAAATTTAAAGTGTACTTAAATATGGACAAATTTACCAAACTTTTAGACAAATGGGCGAACTTTTCCTGGAATGTCAATCTAATGGACCCACCGATGGTTTTGTTATGGCCTGAACAAGTTAACACGGAGAAACTTTTTCATTACTTCCGATATTTTACCAAGTTTGGAACAAACCTTGAGTTTTGTGTGTTGCCAGCGGTTTTATTACGGGTTGATGGTCCGGTGCTAGTCAAGGGTGTAGCACAACTCAAATAAAATGTGTGAAATAAGGCCTTTTTTTCATTTTATAAACCCTGAACAGATTTGTTTTTCTGTATGCAACTTAAATATTTGTTTTTTTGTTGAAGCAATATGTATTTGAAAACACAGACATTGAAGTTTAATCATATTTCACAGAGAAAGGCCTGGTTGAGTTATATGAGCTCTTTTTGTTGACGCTTAAGGGATACTAAATATTTTCTATAATTGTAGACTATACCATTTCATTGCCCGAACTGTAAATATTTAAGTTAAAAAAGGAAAAGAACTCATTTGATGTCTGTCCAATTGAAATGATGAATAATTTGTAATATAGGGCAAAGAACACATGTTCTTAAACAGTTAAAACAGACTCGAAGTATGCGAACAGATTTACAGAAAAAAACACAATTGCTGACCAAACACGCTTTGGCTAAAATAAATTACTATTTATCCACATGATTTAACCTAAAATGACGTCTTAACATGCACACAATTGTTTGCAAGCAGGTACTTAAATCAAATATAAACTCTAATGAATCAATACAAAGTCTTGAACAATTAAAATATAGCGTTAAAATGATCACATAGGTTATTTAAATGACAAATATATAGTTATCAACGTTCTAATTAAACAATGGAGTCAAACGATGTGGCAAACGAAACATGAAGGTGGGAAAATGGCAGCTAAGGTAAATTTTAACTTTAATAAATATACTTTTAAGTTGAAAATTTATATTTTTTACGTTGAGGTCTGTCCTCGTTTTATAAATATACACCTGGAAAAAAGTTAAGCACCCCCATGATTTTTTAAAATCATACATTTTCAAAACACTCGTTAGCCATTATTTAAGTAATAGTCATTATATTTTTTTTATTACAAACTTAAGTATGCACTGTTAAGCACAATTTAACATGTTTGTAACAAACAAAAAGACATCGTTTATTTACATAACACGACATGGCCAAAAAGATGGCTTTTGTACATAAACATGGTCTCCGAAAAGTATGGTCCCCTGAAGCTCGAAACTTTTAATTAATTGTCAAATCGCACTCGAAAAGGTAAATCGTAATCAAAAGATTGATACTGTATCGTCAAAGAGTCGATTTCGAGTATGTCCACCTTTAGCACGAATGACTGCTGGAATCCTTGGTTTTTTACTACCAGTTTGGCGTCTTATTTCTTAAAGAGTTATCTCCCGCTTTTCAAGGCAAAAATGTGCTTTTAACCGAAAGCTAACATCCTTCTAGTCACATATTGAAGAATCAAAATCATGAAAATTAGAAATTATTTCAAATCATCGAAAAGCATAAAAAGTCTAAGGGTGCTTAACTTTTTTCCAGGTGTATATTTTAAAAATTGAATGACGAAAGTATTTGGATGACATATTAGCATTACATGTTGCATGTGTTATGTTTCATAGTCCTCGAAAAAAAAAGATTCATACACGATTTTGCTTTGGATCCATCTAAGACTTCAAAGCATCTCTGTTTCAATGCTACGATATCGAAAATATAACACACAAGTACAAAAGAACAGATTAATGGAATGTAAACACTTTAGACAGTCAGAAATGTAGAAATACATTGAAAAAAAAGATACATGTATTTTCCGTTTTCTTAATGTAAGTTGTATATATCTGATAAAAGTCTTTTTTATGAATAAGAGAAGGGAGGAGCAAAGAGGCGCCAATGGCGCAGTTGAAGTGTCAAATGTCCAAAAGGGCAACGACAAAACTGGTAAACGCGAACAAGAACAGCACGAGACATAAAAAAACACAAAATAAACCGAACAGAAATCAATAACGCGAACTCAAGTCGTCCATTTGTTTACAGACTTATTTTCGCTTTTTCGAGATTTTTCAATCAAAGAAGACAGTAAGGAAAGTACTTTACCATTTTATCAAACATTTTAGTTACAGTTTTCATTCACCGTTCTGGATAAGTTTCTTCACGATGTTCAGAAACCCATTGCTCACCCTACTGCTGGCGACGCCAAGAGAGCAACGACAGCCGTAGATGACATCATTAACAGCTTGCCCCTGATAGATGAACTTAATGTTGGTATAAGATACATTTTGAATTATTGTTTCTAAACATACTGCTTCTTAAAGATGATTTAAATGTTAGCTAACGTTAGTTAAAACATGAGAAAGAGCTGTTTTTTATGGTTTGTGGTTCTTATGGTTTCATGCGCTATGATGTTTAAAGGTTTTATTTCATGTACGTTCAAAATAAACTTGTTACATGTTTTTACTCAATCAATCAATCAATCAATCAACTTTTATTGCCATATAAATCTCTGGATTTGTGACAAACACAAGTAAAACAATAAAATTTCTATACAGCAAGTATATACACATTTAACATATGAAACAATACCAATGAACATAAGTTAAAGTTTAAAGGTCCCCTGTCCTCAGTGCTAACGACTGTTTTAAAAAGGCACCAGTGTTTTCTACTTGCTGAAAGGTTGATGGAGACAAAATGTATCTTATTTTACTACTTTCATTGAATGTTTCAAAGTTTAAAAAATTATTTTCTGTTTTTGCCTTTTCAATATATGTTTTTCTTGCTTCACGGTTTCTATTGCATTCTAGTATGAAGTGTTTTTCATCTTCAACTACATTACATAATTGACATACCCGGTTTTCTCTTGGTATTTTCAAATATCTGCCTTTTTCAATTAAAAGACAGTGATTACTTATTCTAAATTTTGTAATAAGTTTTACTGAAGAACTTACTACCAAATTTTGGCAATGTTTAACGGATACATTTTGTCATTCCTCATGCTCTGAAGATAATAGAATATTTTTAGTTGCCTACGTATTCGGCTAGAATATCACTTTGCACAACTCATTTAAGGAGATACATTGTACAAACCTTGAAAATTATTGCAATTGAATCTTCCATGGAATCTTCAGGAAATTTGTATTTTTGTGAGGATCCATTAAAGAAAGCATATTAAGAGATACAAGATCCATAGGTATATGCAAAGATATAAACAGTTCAAGATTTGGCGAGAGATAAAATTTGTTTGTCTTTTTTATTGGTTTTCCGTTACGGTCATTTGTCTTTCCAAAAACATAGAAACTTTGGTTGAAATTTGTATACGAGAGGTCTACATTTGACATGTTTAAACGAACTTATGAAAAGAAAATAGGGGTACCATGATACAATGAAATAGAATGGACACCCGAAATTTTTATTGAAATCGCAAAACCTAAGATATATATCTTCTTAGGCACCGACCATTTGATTTTCTGGGGGGCCTGGAATTTTTACAAAAAAAAATTCTGGCTCTGATTTTTTGGCCAATAAAATAGTCTAGCCAGCTGATAGGGAAAAAATAATCCGGCCCTCATTTTGCGCATTAGAAAATAAGAGATTTTCTGAACAAAATTTTCTAGCATTTAGTGTATGGGAAAAAAATAAGCTGGCCCGCGCAGCGGTTGAAAAAAAAAATCCCGGCTCGGGTGAAAATCCCAGCCCCCCCCCCCCCCCCCAGAAAATCAAATGGTCGGTGCCTTATTAGCAAGTCTAAAGAGAATCTAAGAAACGAGTAATACCGATTTATAGTTTGTGATAAATTGTTGTTGCTTTGTAGGTGAAAGGGTTAAGAGATCTCATAAGATTTGCAGAGAATGGAAAGTTTGCCGATATGAAGGGTAAAATGGGAGAAGCTATATCTGACTTCCAGGTTATTGAATCGTTCTACAAGAAAAAGGTTTGTACCAAGTACCAAAACTAGAATTCGGATTTAATGTGAAGTTTCCCCTTGAACAAAGTTGGTTAATTTTTGACTATTTGAAATTCTTGCTGAAGCTATTTAAGAAATGACAAACTTTTCAAGAGCGTTTATTAATAAGTCTATGGCATGAATATTAAAGCCAGTTTTGCCCTTTTTATTGTTTTTGTACCTTACGTGAGTCTTATTCTTAATGCTAAAACTAAAGTGTTTCACATCTGTTTTTGGTACATCTGTTTTGTTCAGAGCGATTTTTAAGGGGGCGGGGGTGAGTCAGCAATTCTCGTTTGTATTTTGTTACAATAAGAATGGAAATTGGTAAAATATTATTGGCTTTGGCACATTTTCATTTCAATACGAATTTTTACAGATTGTTGAAACAACAAAGACACTAGACCAATTTGATCTCCTGGAAGCCGTGGACACAAATGACACTAAAGACAAAATGAAAGAAAATCCAAAAGACAAAAAGTAAAGATGATAATAATTATATGTCAATTATAAACAGCTAATTGTAATTTTTAAATCTTTTTTTTTATCTTAAAGATTTGATGCAATTCGCTGATAAAAAAAAATCGTGAATGGATGTATATATTCAGTTAAGAAAGTGTTACAAATATGACTATTAATAATGTACTAGTATTGTCTTTTAACCCAGATTTATAGCATAACTATTCTGATAATTAATAATAAAGTATGACTCGCGAATTCAAGAAATTATCAAAAGAATATTGTTGCGGTCAAATTTTTGCATAAACATATTCATATATAAACAATTGAACGGAAACAATTTAGGATCAACATGAAATTTTACATTTTAGGCGAGATGTCTTTGCAGATCCTGTTCTATCAGTTCATTATTCCTTTTCCAGATTAGTAGAATCACCACAACAAAACATGGAGAGACCGTCAGCAAGCGACCTGATCAATGTAAAGGCTTTACATAATACAGATGATAGGTATATGTAATCGAAGCTTCAAAACAAATACAAACAGAAGCATTAAAATACAAATTAATGTACTATGTACATGTAGATCTTGAACTTTTCATTAATAATCAACTTCGACACCGCAAGGCCTTATGTTTTGAAACGCAAAGTCAATACCATTGAGATCTTCAATTTCACAGGAATGTTTTTCTTTTTCTTTGACATTCTGAGACAAACACGCAAAAAGTTAAAAACTTATATGATCGAAAACTGGAAATATTATTTTTACTAAACAAAAATGTGATATAACGAACCATTTTGCTTTCCAGTCATGCAAACGAAACGAACCAATCCAATCCGATTTCTTCTCCTTTTCCTGCTGATCTTGACGATATGCACCGACCCAGTAAGCTTGCAGAAGAGTTTTCACGTGTGTATGAAGCTGAATGGATGGATGCATTTGATGCTGTAGCAAGAGTTGCAGGGAAAACAGAAAATAAAGAAAAAGAAATCATTATATATCTTAATGATATTTTACGGGTAAATTTTATATCTTAAGAAAATAAAAAAAAACACTATTAATTTTTTAAGTGTTGTTTTTTTTATCAAGAATTGGTTAAAAGATTGTTATTCTGAGTATCAATGTTACAAGCGCTTAAATAGACCTTAATCTAACACTGTCGTTCTATACACCAAGAACAACACTCAGAAACATAGTCAATACATTATTTAAGTCAATACTAGAGGCTCCCAGGAGCCTGAATCGCTCACCTGATCTCTTATGCTAAAGCCTCTTACCTAGTGTGCAACATGGTCTACATGTACTAGGATAGAAAACACCTTTAAAATTAAAAATACAAAGTTAGAAAGCTTTCAATTTGAAAAAAATAAAGAAGTTAAAATTGATTGAAAACACTTAAAGTGGGATAACTCTTAAAAAGATGATCTGAAAATTTTGACCCTGAAATCATTTTTGTAGATCTTAATGAGCTGAACAATTTTGAAATGCTGACTATTCCTCTAGCTCTTATGGTTTTTAAGATAAAGTCCAAAAACTGTGAAAATGGTCAATTTCGACGATTAAGAGGAAATAACTCCTATAAAGAGTCGTCCTACAACTTTGACACAATACAGAGTTTTGTAGAGCTTTTGATGCTGAAGAAGGAAGGTTGCTTCGGATTTTCTTTATCTCTTATACTTTTAGAGCTATAAGCTAAAAACTATGGTCTTGACCCCCCTGTTCTATTTTTAAGAACGGCGGCCATGTTGTTTGGTCGACGTTCACAAATATCACAAACTTTGTAGAAGATATCCTAAAGATCAAGTGTACAAAGTTTCAAAGCAATCCCATCAGTAGTTTCAGAGAAGATGTTTGAAGAAAAGTTAACGGACGACGGACGGCGGACGGACGGACGGACGACGGACGCTTTATGATGCCAATAGCTCACATGACCTTTCGGGTCAGATGAGCTAAAAAACGAACTATTATTTTTTCAGAACATATTCTCCTACACAGTTAAGAGATCATTAGCCTTGTTTGATAACATAGCATTGTTACTGGAACAGACCATGTTGGATCCAGTCAGCAGTACCAAGGAAAAGGTAACATCAATTCACAAAGAATCAGAAAAGAGTATTAATGAAACATGTAATTGGTCATGTTTTTCAAAGATAAACATCTGAATCAAAATAGTTGAAAGGCCGAAATCAAAAAGCGTCGAAAGAAAACTAAACATATATTACCAAAAAGCTCGAAGAAAAAGGAAAAAACGGTCAACCGGCAAACCTAGCAATTTTGAAAATACAAAATTAACTAGTTTCAAATACTAGTAAATCGAGAGTTGTTCATGCCATTATATTTGTCCACTTCTTGGTTTTTTTTTCAGATAGCAAGTCAGAGCGTAGTATACAAAAATAGGTTTCAAAGATATGCAAAAACGTGCGTAAAGGAAACAGCTAAACTTAGCATCCCTGCTTTGATAAAGGTATGTGATATTATGGATGACATATTTCAAATCTTATAGAAACTCAATGCAGTATTATCTTCAAACTTACAAAAAATATTCTTAGTTTTAAAGATACATGCAAATCAAAGTTATTTAAAGCATTAAAGTACATGTATTAGTAAATTAAAGGTGACCAATTTACAAGTCCGTTAATCTATTTATATTTTTTTTCAGGATTTCAAACAAACAGATATGCGGCCAGCATTACAAAAACATATAGACATATTTAATGTGAACAAGTATATAGACAAATGCATGGAAATGTGCTGGTTCATGAATGTTGTGGATCCCCCAATGAGTTTAAAATGGCCTTCAGAATCACAGAAAGTAGAAGACTTGATGGAGAATTTCCGTTATTACACCAAATCTGGAATTCAGTTAGACTATTGTGTATGGCCGGCTCTTCTGTTCTATGAAAAGGGAACGGTTGTTGTGAAAGGGGTTATTCAGATGCAATAAAAGAAAATTTTGAGTTTGGTGTCTTTCTATGAATCGTTTGCCGGTATCTTCATAATATAGACGATAAAGAGATGTGGAATAAGTGTACGCGACACAACCAACATTAAAGAAACGACAATTTAAACAAGAGTTGACACTAAAGTATGTCTCGCCTGTCGGCGCCATCACAAAACTCATTGAAGGTCTAACCTGCAGAAAAGTTAAGGTCAAGGTCATATGACAGGTGACAGAATTCCATTTAATATAACCATCACAAAAATGTCTGAAGTATGTTTTAGATACCATAGTTATTGAGAAACAATGAAAAAAGACCAACATTCACTAAGTCATTCAACCATGAAAATGGGGTCAAACTCACATTACATGGTTACGTCTGTTGTGTATACCATAATCCCCAAATATCAGATGCCTAGCTATAATATCATACTTTTCACTTAACTCATTTTCCACCCAAACGCCATCTAAGTTCACAAAGTCACTGAACCGTGAAAATTGTGTAGACCAAAACCCCAAATGTCTGTATACCCATGGAAGTATTAAATTTAATACTTCCATGGTATACCAAATATCAGATGCCTAGCTATTATACTTTTAACTTTGATTTATTTTCCACAAAAGTATAATTGTCCCAAAAATCATCTAAGTCCACAGAGTCACTGAACCATGAAAATTGTGTCAAAGTACAACGACATGGCACCATTTGCATAGACCATAACCCTAGATTATCAACGAAAGACCCATTTCTGGACATAGAACAAAAAAAAAACAGGGACAAACAAAAGCTTTGACAAGGATTCCTGGCTTAGAACAGGCACAGTAGTTTTTGTGTTTCCTGTTGCAAGTGATATAATTTAAAGAGAACTTTAATCGAGATTTATGCATAATCATTAAAAACAAAGTGGTCAATCAGTTGTACGTTGTGTTGAAGAAAAGCAGGGTTTTTTTTTTTAGACAAAGGTTAATAAATTAAACAGTGACAATCAAAACGAGTATATACTAATGTCATCTCATACATGCACTCTAAGGTATTAGTCCAACGATGTCTATACCTACGTTTCTTTTGAAAACCAACCCAATAAAACCAACTGAAACCCAAGCACGATTCTATGGATCTAAACATGCCCCCTCCTAATTCATTGTTGGTTTATGTTTTTTATCAATGCAAAAAGAGAGACAACCTGAAAGTTTAGATTAATGAAATTGATCTCATTTGAAATCAAAAAAGCATGATTGGAAAGATTAGTTAACTTGATACGATCATTCATAACCACTCACGGGAACAGTTTATCTAAAAACAAGAATGATCAACGATATAACGGAAAAGGAAATACACAAATAGAATAGTTCATGTAAGTCCAGATTTTTCTGTTAAACTTTTTAATATAAAATCAAATATATAGACATTTTCGAATGAATACCAAACAGGTAAGAAAAATGTTTATCTTGTTATGTTTAAGAAGCGAAGAGGCACCTATGGGCCATTCGAGTGTCAAAAGTCCGAATGGGCAACGTCGAAACCGGTAAACACAATCAAGAACAGCACGAAGAAACACAAAACACAAAATCAACCGAACGGAAATCAACAACGTGAACTCAAGTCGTAACAAGAACTCAGGTGCTCCGGAAAAGTAAGCGGTTCCTGCCTGCTACAGCACTACCGTCGTGTTGCTAATTTCAAATTTAGTGTGTCAAATCCGGTAGAGAAAGACAAAACCAACTTCTACGACAAACCAACACCTGCATGCACTCATTTGAAAGATAAAAATCCCATATTTGTCTACGAGTGCACGGTGTCTACCGTAAATTTTCTTAAGCGAAGACAGCAACCGTTGAGCAACATAACCCTCTGCCAGCAATTTCCGTGTCAAACGTGACGCTTTGCCAAGGAAATCGATGTAATTCCCGCAATCTCTGGAGTAACGAATCAACTGTGATACGAAGAGCTCCATAAGCAGGAGCGGACGGAATGAGGCTACACAAAAAGGGAAAGTTGACGATTGGAAAGTTGAAGTCATCACGTTTGTCATAGAGCTTTGTTGAAAGTCTTCCATGAGAGTCAATTTCGAGATGTAGATCTAAATATGAAGCAGACTTCTTTGAATCCGTTGTGTCCTTTTATCTCATGTTCCTGAGGATATATGAGATGGAGAAAGTCACCATGATCGAGAATTGTTTAGTGAAGGGACATCATCAATATAACGGAACGTGATGTACGATCTTTTTTGTCTAGAAGAGACTGTAAGAAGTCTGCTCTATATAAATGTAGAAGCAAATCAGCAAGCACAGGTGCACAATTAGTCCCCATTGGAATCCCTATTGCTTGCTGAAAAACACGCCCAACCAACTGAACTAGTATGTTGTCGATAAGAAAATCGAGCATGTTGACTATTTGTTATGTCTGTTAACATTTACCATTCCTGCTATGCCAAGTTGGTGCAATAAAAACTATTAATTTTGTTATATGCTGTTTATTAATATTTCAAGGCGTAAACCTGCCATCCGCAGCATTTTAATCAAAATAATTGAAAGGTCGAAAGAGACGCTTTTTACCCAAGCAAGAAGTTCGAATAGCGTACAAATCTAGGTTCTTAAGATTAGTATATGCATAAATGGTGAATCTGCATATACAAGATTAAAACCAAAATATGATTAATGAAAAATATTCACACAAAACCTGTTACATGTATTATAATACTGTATATGCATTTCTTTTTTGTTTAAGGTCTTACATTTGTACCTCTGATATAGATAAAGAACTATAATTATGGCATCTCAAACGAATGGGTATGTATAAACATACTATTACAATAGAGTCGGAAGTTAAGTGGCTTACAAGTCTGCCTGCTACATGTATCACAAACGGGTCCATAGTTCGATTTAAGTCCGTACTGAAAAAAACGTGGACTAATTTCTAGGAACTCTCTCGACTCCATTTGCAAGGGTGGTCTCAAGGAACGATTCTGATCCTTCGGGAGAAACATACAGGTTTGCCCTTGTATGGGGAAACCAATACACCATGAAAGAAAATGACACAATCGTAGAGTTGGATAGAAGTTGGCTACAAAGGCAACACTCGCATACTGCAATTTCGAGAGACTCGCAATGCTAAAAACATATGAAAAACTTGTTTCTCGATCAAAGATCAACAAATAATTCTAAGCTAAATATATATTCTATTGCTATAAATTATCATGTCAAAACATTGAATTTAATGCTTTTTATGTGAAATTTAAAAACAAATAGGACTTTTTCAACGTTATCTTAAATCAAAATTAAAACTAAAATTAGGCTAAATATCAAAAATGTATAGGACAAACAACACCTAGCAGTTCCATCACAGCGAATATTAACCTTCTTTTTGTTTAGGGAGCAAGGGAAACAGATGCTGGTTGAAAAAGCAACAGTTGGGAAGCAGAGAGGCGGTACAAAACACGAGAATGAGAATGGGTACCAGATAACCTTTACAAACCAGACAGGGATCCAGGATTTAGACAGCATCAGGAACATACTAAACGAAGCTTTACAAGGTGGACAGGATTCTATCCTCCAGCTCAGTTTAAAAGTACAGGAACTGATTGAAGGGTAAGAGACTCAACATATTCATAAACTTGTATGAACATGTTCCAATGGGTATCCGTGGTTATCAATAGAGTTGTTTTCCTGTGGATATCTATTTATTTTAATTTCTTTGATTGTATTGCTACCATATCTTTTTTTTCATTACTAAGACGTTATGACCCCCTTTGAAGAAGTATAAAAACAAGTATTTGCCCAAAAACATGATAATGCCCCACCTTGCAGCATTAAAAACAAATGAAACCCAAAGACAAACATATGTGCCATTTTGGACGAATAAACATACGAACGGACCCAAACACTATATGCCCTTCTCCTTTTATAGGTTGGGCATACAAAAACGATAAGATATTTTATTACTTTATGGAGCCTATGTTGTTTCAATGTCTATCTGTGACTATTTCAGGACTGGATTTGAATTATATGCATTTTACTTAGACCATGGGCTAATTGCAGAACCGCAAGCAGTGCCAAATGGCCTCTTTGAAGGCTGCTGGCGGTTCTCCATTGTTGTTTTTCTGAATTGCCGCTTGATTGTGGGCTGTGTCGCGTACACTTATTCCACATCTCATTATTTTCTATCATTCATAATCAATCATAGATAATTATGCGATATAGAATAAGTGGGTAACGGTAACCATTAAAAATACAGAAGATAAAGCATGGCCTAGCTATGTCTTGTGTCTTGCAAAAAACTGTATTAATCGCCATCTTACAGAAAGAAAAAAGATACTGAACTCATAGAGCAACTACGACAGAAAACAGAAGAATTGTCAAATCTCTTAAAAGAGGAAAGAGAAAGAAACGAAAAACACAGAACAGAACAAGAGAAAAAAGCAATAGAAGTCAAAGAAAAAGAAATTAATGAACTGAAACAGGAAACAGTAGAATTAAAACAAGAAACGGAAGCACTGAAGGAAGAGATTGAACAACTTAAAATCAGGTAATCAGATCAAGAGGATAAAGATATTTTGAGGTTTATGTACTAAATTAAAGAACGGAGAAGCGTTTTACATAGTCCGAACATCATAATTTTCGTGTATGAATCCCATAAAAAATAGTCCCTGGACTGATAGAAACTTGAAGTACCGAGATGAGTTTCAAATACCACTATTTATTTCCTTATATATGCTGAATATGCATATATTTCCGGGGAAAACTCTCATAAGTAGGATTCTAAAAACGAAAATCTATTGTCGAAAGAGACGAACACTATCGAAAAAATCAAACAAGGAAGCTAAAACCAGCACCGAGGATTTGATCCATATCCATTACAAGAAAGGAAATCTGGTGTTTCAAACAGTTATGAGTTAAAATAATCCGATTTTTTAAAAACGTAATTAGTATGTTTCGGTCATCTTAAACCAAGCAATACAAATCGTACCTTCAATCTGAAGTAATATGTCTAATGAAATTGTAGTCAAACATGACTTTTACGCGTCGTTTAATAAGATCTTAAAACCTTTTCTACTGTTTTCGTCTTAACTACTTTAATTCTTACTTACAGTCTTAAGGAGGCGGAGGAGAAGCAGATAAATGTCATAAGTCCTGTAATAACTGATCTGAGTGATCCCAACAGACCACAGAGCTTGTGTGAGAAGTTTAACACATTGTATGACAATATCTGGACTGATGCATTTGAAATAGTGTACAAAACTGAAAATACAGATAAAATGGCAGCAGAAAAACTGATTCATATATTTCGGGTAAAAATCAGGTTAAAATATCTTAGCACAATACAAGCTAGTGACCTCTGTTCTAATATCACAAGACGGACTACGGGTGCATGCCAGTTTTAGAACTGTCATATGTTACCTGTCTATAAAACTAAGTTTTAACCGGTTTTCATTGCTTTAAGTGATGTTAGGATTGGTCCTTTTGAGTTTTTTTTCATGGTTTTTAAATTATTTTCAGCAACAGTTTTCTAATGATTACTTAAAATGGGAAGCTCTGAGCTTGGCAAATTAAACAAGAAACTAACATGACTAAGGTTAAAAATATAAAAATGTTGTCTACTATTTAACTTTTCTATTTTCTATATTCCAGAAATGCTGGGAATTTTGTTGTACCTGTGCAGATAAACAACTAGAAATTCTGGTAGACAAACTTTTACGACCAGTAGTATTGACAGAGGAGGCAACAAAACAAGTAGGTATTAATCTACATAAAATTTAATTATTGCATGTGGAAAAAATAAATAAGACAAAACAAGGAATCTGTGAGCTACTGCTTACTCAGTATACCCCCGCTACCCCCAAAATGAACTATGTCGGTAAACAGGAAGTAGATATCCGACAGACATAATTTCGTTACTCACAATAAAGGACCTCATACTGAACTCATATACCAAATTTCAAGTCACTGTGACATGTAGTTACTGAGAAAAATGTTACGAAAGTTATGTTGCAGACGGACGGACGGAAGGACGGACAGAGGTAAACCAGTATTCCCCCCTCTTCTTGGAAGCAGGGGTATAAATACATTACTCATGTTCATGATTTAATATAGTCGCATTTAGCAGCTGTCGGGTGCATGCTCATATATTACTATTTTTCGTGTATAACCATAAAAAGAGATAACTTTTGAAAATAATACATACACTGTATGAAGGTTAAGTTTATCGAATTAACGTACAGTATCAGCAAATGTTTAAGAGTAAATTGTGATTTTATTTTTGACTAAGTTGTTTTTATGGCCCCATATAAATTGTCTTAATGAAGTTGTAAAGAGGGTCAGTATAGTGTTATAGCCATTAAGTTTCTCAATCTTTTCAAGATAAATGTAGAAAATATAATCAAGATACTTAAATTGTCTAAAATATAAAAGCTCGAGCTCGAATTCATAGTTATATTTCGAACCATGCATTTTCACTTTCAGGGTCTAACACAGATTCTTTCTGACAAAGAGCTAAAAATAGTTAGAGAATGTCGAAAGAGTGTGGCAACACATTCATTGACAGCATTGAGCCACGTACGTAAACTAGTTTGCGTTGTTAATTTATATTCAGTAGTTTTTGTGTTTCCATGCTTTATATGTTTCTGTTCTTTCGTCCTGTCCTCGTTTGTGTTTATTGGTTTTGTCTCTGCCCTTTCGGACTTTTACATTCGGATGCCCCATTGGTACCGCTGCTTTCTTCTATTTTTTTATATTTGATAGTAATCTTTATCATGCAAATCATACATCCATCTATTTTTTCTTTGTTTTAATAGTTTTTATGTTCATTAAGTTATAATCACAGTTAGTGTATGCTTTGTTGTCTTTACGGTGTAGCACGTGAAAATTTCAAAATAATTTACAATTCCATTTCATATGCATGTACATTTGTCTTAAATGGTGATGAACATGCGTTACGGAAGTTGTAATTTCTAGACTTGATTTAGAAATTGTTTTAGTCCTAAAACTATTCTATTTGGATGCAAAGATTAGATTTGTCTGAACTGAAGCGTTTGCATTGGTTTTAGTATCTATCCTTCATACATGTTTTTTTGGCCTTTCAACTTCAGGCTAGCGCATCTCTGAGGACTCTTTAAGTGGCCAAAACGTACACCAGATAGTTTTAAATTGTCTACATGATATGTTGATATATGTACCTTGTCTTAATGCTGCTAAATGTACATTTTAGGTATATTGGAAATCAGTTGTAAAATATCCAGACAACCTAAAACCCTATGTCAGCTCATGTTTAGAGATATGTTGGTACGCAGCTGTCAATGATCCTAGACTCGATTTCAATTTCGATCCTACGAAGAAGCCTGAAGATTTCCGAGAGTACAAAAAGTCAGGAAAGTACGTGGACTTTTTGGTTTGGCCTGCTATGTATATTCAGGCTAACGGACCATTGTTATACAAAGGTGTGGCTGAATTCAGAGACAGCAACAAGGACAGAGATCAGATGTAGTCATAACGAAATTAAAAATTGAAATATAAGATTAAGTTTGTGCATGAAGCCTTCTTTTAATTAATAACACAAAATAAAAGTGTATGAAACAATATCAATAAAACAAAGGCCAACTTAGTACCTGCACACTAAAGGCAGATGACCGAATAAAATTCGACCAAGAAGAATGGGTGGTCCACCTACAGTCGTTCTGGATATCATATATGAAAACTGACTTGACTTAAAACACATGAACAAAATATAAAATTTCTAGATCCTTTGAAATAGATAAAGGAGTAAGGCAAGAAGATAGCATTAACCCCACATTATTTAATATTTTCATAAACGACATAAGTGAAATTTTCACAGAAGAAAAATGTACCCCAATTAGCATTATTAACTCTAAAATTGGAAGTTTGTTATTTGTTGATGACTTGATTCTGCTATCAGAAACTGAATCAGGCCTACAAAACAGTTTGAATAATCTTTCTAGATATTGCGATAATTGGCAACTAACAGTAAATGTCAAAAAGACAAAAACCATGATAATCCAAAATAAACCTACCAGTTAGAACATAGGTAAATCATTTGTAAAATATAAAGAGAACAAACAGTCTTGACAATGTTCAGGAATTTAAATTTCTTGGATGCATAGTAAGCAATAATGGAAGTCTGGTCAATTGTACTATTGATCAGGCAAACAAAGCCAAAAAAGTATTATTTGCCATAAAATCTTATACATCGGAATTTGGAAATGTCCCAGTTAAAGTTGCTTGAAATTTATTCCAGTGTTTTGTACAACCAATTTTAACTTATTTTGTATATGTGGGTCAAAGTTTCAAATAAAGTTATTAATATTTAGTCATGAAAATGTAAACACGAGGTAAAATTCCCATATCATGCTTTGGTACTTCTTTTCAAGCAAATCATTTTCCACAATAGTAGAAAATAGTTTACACCTCCAAACTAGAGGCTCCTAGGAGCCTGAATCGATCACCTGGTATTCAATGATACTTATTAGTATAAGTCCTTTTTAGAAACTATCTTACGGACGCCCGAACCTGAGAAATCTTTTAATTATGCACTACAGGTTAACGACTCCCGGGTCGGCCTCACAATTGAAAATCTGTTGAAATTAACAAAATTCGTCAACTTGATAAAACTTTTAAATGTCTTCCCGAAGTAAAAAAAAAATGCTGAAACAAACGTTTACATCTAAAACTTCATTCCAATCCGGTTTGTTTAACCGGGAAGGGGGAAATAAGTCAAAAACAGATAGGGATAAATCGATGTTTTCCTTAGCTCAACGTTGATAACACCATCTGGCCCACCAACAAAGAGAAACTGCTCTTGCAAAAATGAAAATAAAAGAATCGGAAAGGGCTATACAAAGGAATTCACTGTTAATCTGTGATATGGTTAATTTCTACGTTCTAAGAAGAATAACTCCTATTAGGATAGTACTTACAACTTTGACCCGGCCCATGCATAATTTGTATATCTTTATATATCTTTGGCTATATAGATATAGGGCTAAAAATTGCAAAATTTGGAAATAATCCAGAAAAAAAAAGGAAATAACTTACAATGGTCGAAAGATCTTCTTTAAACTTTCAGGATAGGTTGATCTTAATGTGCTGATCACTTTATCCTTCTCCAGAATTTTGATTTCTGTTACCGTTTTTAATTTCCAAAAAAAATGCAACTTACCCTTATATTCTATTTTTAGCCATTGCGGCCATGTTTTTGTTGAATCAAAATACTGAACGATGGGTTCGTAGAGGATGTAATATAAAACAACCCTATTAAGTTTTATTGCATTCGGCAAAGCGGTTTCAGAGAAAACGATTTTTGAAAAATTGAACCACGGACATGGCCTTCGGCCAGGAGAGCTAATTTTGAATACCTAAGTTCACAGAGTTATTGAAGTGTAAAAATGAAGTCAAGGTCACATGGCATGGTGTCAATTGTGTAGCCCACAACGCAAAGTGTCTATATCCAAAATATTACATAACTAATAAAGTAATTCACTTTTCAATATTTTTCGCAAGGGTCTTACAAGAAAGTGTCCGCCTTCCCCGAAAAGTAATACCTATGTCTTGCATTTCGCGACTATTCGTCGAAGGTTTTCAAAACTTAAAATGCAACAGATTCGATTCTACAAATGTGATCTTAACAGTTATTTAACAACGGATAAATCTTTTCTGTATTTTCCATAAAAAATGCACTGCTCATTAATTTTTGTAAGGGACTCTTCTATAAGTACATTCAAAACATGTATTAGGTGACCTCAATGAGTTCCAGCTTACTCCTACCATGATTAGATTGTTCGATGACTCAAATGTTCATGTGTCAAAAGCGTGGTTTGGCATACATCCTATACTGTTCCATCGATATCTAAGAAGGACACAGCAACTGATCACTGAAGGACATGGTTACAAACAAAGTACAGATTAAATATAAAACATTTATTTAAAACACAGAGAAACTAAAACAGATATGTTAAGTTAATGCAATAATGGTCCTTGTACAAGTCACGTTTTATATCTATTTCTTAATTTTAGGGCTACAAATTATTGACAATGAGTTTTTTTATTTTAACATAGAATAAACAGGTCTATGGTTTTAAATAATTTGAGGACAACTGTTATTCCTTTATGCTCAACACAATCAAATCATATTTTATCCGTTTGATGTTAAACCATTAGTTATTTCAAGCTGAAAGTTAACAGCAGGGCTCATTTACATTGGAGAACTCCTTTATACAAAAGTGGGCCCTTTTCATTGAGGTACATCGCTGGCCAAACAATATAATCTATCTTAGAACCACTCTTGGTGTAGACTTTGAAATCCTCTGGGTTTCTACCAACGAAATCGAAGACCAGGGGTGGGTCACTAATTGCGCTATACCAACATAGTTCTATACAAGCAAATACATAGGGTTGTATATTTCTGTTCGATGCTACTTCTCTTCTGCTTTCCCAATAAACCTAGAAAAAAATAAATTCCAGAATAAACAAGTATCCAAAAGGCTTTATATAAAAAACAAATAAATAAGTATTTTAGTCACACTGCCATGTTTCGAAGTCTTGAGTTTTCGTACGTTTCAAAAGGTCACGTATCAAAGGTTTTTTCGCCATTATTTCATGGAGTGACAGTCTACCTTGAATTAGCATGCTAGACTGTATATGTACATTTTCCTGGTCTAAGAATAGTCAGTTTAACCTCCAAGCCGTTTCCGGTGTGTAAGTCTTGTAACGAATAGGGCTTGTTTCTATGTTTTAGATCTTAGATGCGTTTTCAAAATAAAGTTATTCGGAGCAGAACTACATACCACTACGTTGTTATCTCTCATTTAAGGAAAATTAAAGTTGTATTACAACAAAATCTCCATCTGTGGCTTTATTTTTCATATTTATGAAACAATAACCCTTGTCTCAAAAATTTAACATCACTTCTTTAACATTACGACACCAGGGAAACTACTTGCCATATAACATGTATGTTGATGATACTTTAATAGCCGTAACGGTTGTTATATGTATTGTTACGTCTTGATGCCCAAGATAAACGTTATAATGCCAATACATGCGCAAGATGTAACATAAAATATAATGCACCGTACAAAAGACTGGTGAAAACTTTATACTTAGGCAACTTCAGTGAAGGCTAAAATTTTCAACGTTTCAAAGGTATCTGTTCTAGGTTTAACAAAGTCCTAGTTTTTTTGTACCCATATAATACGTATATATTTTATATATTTTGGAACAGTTTGTGTCTGAGGTATTAGTATAGCAAGTGACTGAATCAGAATTAAAAAAAAACCGAAATGTTATTATTTACCTGACAGAGATTCGGAATGAAGTCTTTTGTCAATAACCTTCTAACATCTTTACAAAGTTTAAAAGATGGGCTACTCTTATCCAAAGATTTTGTCTGAAATATAAAGTGTCAAAAGATTTTTTTACAATTAAGTTCAGATAAGTTACAAAAGTCGGACACTAAATGCTGTCTACAGCCTATAAACCCGACTATAAAATAACTAACAACGAGATTTTAACACTTTTTAAAAATTGGATTTCCTATGTTTGGGTTCTAGCGCCGCTGTTGAGGAATGAAATTCCGAAATGGCATGCATACAGCTAAAAAAATAGCAGTTGGAGTTTACGTACATGTATGTGTTATGGTCTCATGTTCATTAACTTCATACCCTTTCATAAAATATTTGAATAAATTTTCTCAGCACAGGATCAAATCATGAGAAATTAAAAATATCTTATTTGACAAAATTATAGATAGCACTATTCTGCATGAATTTAAACACATTTAAGTGGGATTTACACAGACTGCAATCTATGATGCCATTAAAACCTTATAGTTTTTTTTTTAATAATATTTCTTATGCAAAGAAGACTCAAAGCAAAATTAAACGTCCTCAAACTGGTTTTTATGGAATTAACCGATAAATAGTATCCCTGACTTTGAAGTTTAAACAAAAAATTTATTACCAAAGTGACTTTCAATCATCTTTAAATTTTCCTTTCTATTGCTTACCTTGGAGGGTGCCTTTGGGTCACATGACAAAAGATCTGATATTCTATGCAGTTGTTTATCTGCGATTTCTAAGCAGAACTCCCAACAGTTCTGAAAAATAAATTTCGAAATAATTACTATCTTCTATGTAAGTTATATATATATATAGTTATTCCTTAACTCAACGACATGAATCCAGCTATGCCAAAAAGATGAAAGGAGTGGCAAAAAGAACATACAAGCTTAATGCAGCTGTGGGCCAATTCGCCACACAGGACATGCACGGACCTCTATGTAGATGTAAGAACAATTGTATTTTAATGTATATGTAAAATGCTCTACTCAAAATTCAAGTTTACAAGCAATATTATAAAACTAGTGCCTATGTCTACGATTCTAATGTTCATAATAACTAAACAGAAATCGAAACTAGGACATAGATAATAATTTCTAAATCACAATTAAAGTTCAATTAATTATGCACTCCTGCGTCATATTTTTCCTATGTCAAAACAAATACAACATGAAGTTCTATAAAGTCTATATTGAGACATAACATATGCATTGCGCATTGAGGCTGTTATGAGTACCTTAAATATCTTCAACAGAAATTCGCAGACATGTTTCTCATTTTTCTCATCTGTTCCTTTCATGTTTTCGAAGGCATCTGTCCAGGAGTTGTCATAGAGACTGTTGCATTTCTCGGACAGACGCTGAGGCCGGTAGGGGTCGCTTAGATCAGCTATGAACGGATTGTCAGATGACATTTTATCGCCGGCAACCTTGCTCAAGCTAAAAGAAGGATAAAGTGTATCATTTTAGTTTTGGTGATTCGTCGTGGATTGTTACTTGGTCTAGTATTTATGATTTGTTTTTAAACCAATTTAATATTCAATTGAGTGTTCCTTTGATTTTTCGTTAAGAAACTATAAATGTCTGAAATATAAGCATGTATTTTCAATTGCAAAGAGAGTTCTGATAGATACAGTGTTCTAGGATTTTTAAAAAATCTCACTTACCCAGATGTAAAATTGCAAAAACTTCACTTACCCACAATAGAAATCAATGCAAAAAAACTGTCGAAGTCCACTTACCCTGGGTTGAATTTCACTTAGCCTGGGTAACAGGTAATAGGAATCCTAGAACACTGAGATAATTGCACAAGACATCATAAAATTTTTGTATTTTTTTTTTAAATCTTACATCGACTTTACCAGGCTATTGGAAAAATTCAGAATTTTTATTTAATTTCGGAAAATAGAGCAATTATACAACAAATATATAATAATTAGGCCACTCCCGGCTCGGTGCACTTCATTTGAGCGAAGTGATATTTCAATTGAGCGAAAACAAAGTTTCATTTGAGCGAATTATTCCCACTCGACCATTCAGAAAACAGGATGTAGATGACCGAATGGCCTGAAAAAAAGGGGGCACAGTACAACTCATCATGGGAAAGCTGTATACCAAATTAGAAATTTATCCCTGCAATAGAAGACGAGAAATCTGTTACGAATTTTTTTTTCATTTTTAACCCTTAAAAAGTGTAAGTCGGCTCGGAAAACAGAAAGTAGATGACCGACTGACCTGAAAAGGGGAGGCACGTTACAACTCATCATGCTAAATCTGTGTACCAAATTAAAAATCAATCCCTTCACCAGAAGCTGAGTAATCTGTTACCAAAATTTTTCCATTTTCGACCCTTAAAATAGTCTAAGTAGGCTCGGAAT
This sequence comes from Arcuatula senhousia, assembly GCA_963971305.1. Lineage (NCBI taxonomy): Eukaryota > Metazoa > Mollusca > Bivalvia > Mytilida > Mytilidae > Arcuatula > Arcuatula senhousia. Next base: position 13,880,173 of record OZ020312.1, read on the forward strand.
ACAGGAAGTAGATGACCGACTCGTCTGAAAAGGGGAGGCACGGTACAACTCATCATGCTTTTAAAAGCTGTGTACCAAATTAAAAATCAATCCCTTCAGTAGAAGCTGAAAAAACTGTTACGAAAAAATTTCCAAATAGTCTAAGTCGGCTCGGAAAACAGGAAGTAGATCATCAACTGACCTGGAAAGTAGAGAAAATGTACATCCCATCATGCTAAAGCTGTCTACCAGATTTGAATCAATCCCTTCAGTAGAAGCCGAGATATTATACCGGACGGACAGACGGACGGACAAGGTGATTGCAATATAGCCCCCTCTCTTACGAGTGGGGGTATACATGTAATAATAAAAGACTATCAGATACCAACCTAATAATGTGTGCACTATGTGTTTACGTCAAGACTAACTTTTAAGGCAAGCACCAAATGTGTACCCAAACAGCTTAATAAATTCGAATCTAGTAATTTGGCCACTAGTGTACTTCTTATAAGTGTCCAATGAAAGTTCAATGTTTTCTAACAGATAGAAATGAAAAATAAATGAAATCAAGGTATTGAAACTGTGAATCGGAATGTTTGTTCCGCAACCACCTCAAATGATTTTAATATAAAAAAGCCATTTAAGTATAATATGTATATTTAAAGTTAGGTCCTCTTCTCTCTCTTTTTGTATAAATTTTGTAGTCATTTCCCAATATTTACCTAGATTTACCTGGAAAAAATATTCGCTCAATTGAAATAGAAAAATTCGCTCAAATGAAAACGGGTCATTTTCAAATTCGCTCAATTGAAATGCGCCCCTCTCGGCTATTTGATATGCATTTACCTAGTTCGTAGCCGATCTATTTCCGCTCTCAGACTTGAATTTTCCGCCCTATATTTCTCCAATTCCTCCCTCAACCTATTGTCATTGTCACTTGACATACCATGGCTTGATGTAGATTTTGGCGAATTTAAAGCCTTAAATAGATCGTCATTTTTTGTCCGTAGATGTCTATTTTCTACTTTTAATTGTTTTAATTCGTCCGCTAGTTTGCTGTTTCCTTCTTCTTTGGTCGATCCACCACTTGACGTAAGTGACCTTAGTTTAAGATTTTCATCTTTCAAGTTATCATTTTCTGTTTCAAGAGTTTTAGCTTCAACTTGGGCTGTTTTTAGTGCTCCATTAAGTTGGTTGACTTCAATTGATAATTTACTGACTCTCCTTGAAAAAATAAGTTGCTTACTAAATGCAAACAATTTAACAACAAATATGAACTGACGCTACTGAAGAATTGACAATTAGTTACATGTATTTATATAGTGCTCCATGAGGAACTATGAATTTTACTTCAAATGAAAACCAACTTAAATAAATGTTTCATTTTTTTTCGGTAACATTTAATAACCAATTGTATTAAATGAAAGTGAAAACATCCGAGATGAAAAACTTAGAATAACATAAGCCATAGTAAATATAATTAACTACAAGTCATTCCGACTTTTGTGCAGTTACAACAATAAAAAGTGATTCAGTTCTAATGATTTAAAAGTTTCATGTATATGTTACAGGGCATCTTGGAATCCAGGGCGATTCCAAATTGTCCTGGGGCATCTTGGAATTCCACATCGTCATAGGGGAAAGTGGAATTCCACTTACACTGGATTTTGTCCAGTGCGATTTGGAATTCCACTTTCACCTAGGAGAACTCGGGATATCCCGAATCGTCATTGTACATGTATGTATCAATGTTAAAATGAAGTATCCCAAGTCAGGCGGAACATCGAAATTTTAATTTCCCCTTTTCGTCTCAGATACATTCATTTTGATATAAAACTAAAATTCCTACAAGTTCCCGGGCGTTTTCAACTGTACAATTCAACTTGTCTATATTACAACTGAATATATCTCAAAATGGCAAAAAGAGAAATCTGTTAGCCACTGTGAGCTCATACCCCCGCTATCCCTCAAATTGACTATGTGGGAAAGCAAGAAGTAGATAGGCGTCAGACCTAATTTTGGTACTGGCGACCTCATACACTGTAAAAAATAGGTGTTTAAATCCTAATCACATTTTTTCCCGCTTTTTTTATGCCAAAATTTTCTAAACAAGTGGAATTCCTAAACGCGTTTAGGTTTTAAACACAATCATAAACGCCTTTAGGGCTTAATAGCGAGCATAGCTCGCAAGCGGACACGAAGTGCCTGCTCGAGCGGAGAGCTCTACGGTATTTGTTTCCGCGAGAAATTTGCTAATGCTGATTTAGATTTTTTATGGTCCGGAAAGGGTTATTATATTTACAGGTCCGGAGTGAATGTTAAAATAATTTATAAGAAAAAAAATAATGCTTAAAAAAATAATAAATTGCGCTTTTTACAAGAAAATAATATTCTTAAAATGATAAATACACAAAAGCTGCTCGTTTCGTCTTGGTTATATGCACGTACGAAACTAACGTGTCTCGAAGCTTAATCGCCCCATACCATCTCGCCCCAAAATAAGCAAATGGAAATATTGGAAATTAAATGATAGCGATAGCCCTGAATGTCGACATTTAGAACAAAATATGAGTAAAAAGTATATATGAAAAAGATTGTTACAAATGGAAAAACTTGTTTACCAAATAAACTTATGAATTTTGTGTAATTAAAATGAACCAAAGGTCGTGCACTACAATGTTCGTCTGCTTCTGATTCCGAATATCCAACTTGAGTAGATGCCTGGAGTAGATCCAACACAAAAATAATTTCTGTCCACTCATTCACACTTTTTGGTAAGACAAGGGTACAAAAACAAACAAGACTTTAAAGACAAAAATGTCCCTTTTAGCTATGCTCGCATTTAGGCAATGCCTACTCCATATTATGTTTTAAAAGTGTTTAAATTCTAAACACCATTTTTACAGTGTACTGAATTCATATCCCTAATATCAAGTCCCTGTAATGACTAGTTGCTGAGAACACTGTAACGAAAATTTTCAAAATACTAATACCAAAATCGGGTATAAATACGGGTAATTTGGCTATGCTGTATATGCATATTTCAAGGAGTAAACTCACATCAGCAGTATTTAAATATAAACATTGAAAAGTCACAACCAAAAAAGTATTGAACGACAAGTACTAAAAATCAAACAAGTTCGAACAGGGAAGCCAAATCCAGCACCGAGGATATCGACCATATGCAGCACAAGGAAAGAAACCTGGTGTTTTAAACGATTTTGAATTTAACAACTAGGAAATTTCAACAATTGGCCAGGATTGTTGAATAAAGGTTATAAAAATTAAAATTACATAACTTGGAGGATCAATCTCAATGTCCAAGAGAAAAGGAAAAAAACATTGAAGACATACCAAAAATAACGATCGCAATGGTCCTGACTGGGTGCAGGCATTTAAAAAGAAATGGTGGGTTAAACCAGGTTTTACGGTGAGCCTAACCTTCCTCTTCAAATTGCGATCTTGGGGTCCTACATGTGCCAATACATCAATGCAATTTGCCTCGTGATTTTTTTTTCGCGAATTAAGGCTAAAGATTAGGTCTAATTACAGTTTGTTTTTCCTACAAAAACGATGTCCCCCCCCCCGCCGTTTCCCAAAAAAGTCCTAAGTTCAAAGGTCCATAACGAGGATCAAAATCTCCTGGTATCATGCACAACTCCATGTACATATGATGTCCTTCCTATATACCAAGTTTTGTTGAATTCAGTTCAGTAGTTTCAGAGGAGTTGCGCTGACAAGATGATAAATGAGGATTTTCAGCAAATTTCTAAGTTCAAAGGGCCATTACTCCCACAAAAAAATTGAGGATCGAAATTTCCTGGTAATGTGCACAACTACATATGATGTCCTTCCTATATATCAAGTTTCGTTGAATTCGGTTCAGTACTTTCAGAGGAGTTGCGCCTACAAGATGATAAATGAGGATTTTCAGCAAATTTCTAAGTTCAAAGGGCCATAACTCCCACAAAAAAAATTGAGGATCAAATTTCCTGGTAACATGCACAACTACATATGGTATCCTTCTTACATACCAAGTTTCGTTGAATTCAGTGCAGTAGTTTCAGAGGAGTTGCACTGACAAACTTTGTGACGAACAGACGGACACGACAAAAACAATGTCACCCCACAAAAGTGGGGCGCAATTTCGTGTTTAAATATGGGTAATCTTTCTGCAATTTCAAGAGGGGCATAAATTGTCGAAAAAACAAAAACGATTCCACAGATAAATATGTCTTAAAAATAAATATGTTACTTTATAAGCATCAATAAAAGTATAAAGTTCAAAACCCTTACTCTTTATATATCTGTAATTCAACTTTAGCAGCAGTTATGTCTGTCTGTCCCTGCAAAATAATGTTTGTATAGTAAATGTTTATTACGTTTCAAATATTTCTTTTTCTTCGCCAAGAAAATTATGCATAATCTTTATTTCACCTTAATTTAAAAAAAAGTTCGGAAGTCATACAGACACATCATGCAAGTATGGTAATGTGTGCATACGATATAATATTGTTTTGGGCATTTTTGTCGAAGTACAATCATATATGTAATAATTTTTTGCATATTTTTTACTTTGTACTTTAACGTGCTTTATCTTTTCGTTTTTATTTAGATAAATTTGTAGGAAAATTCATCCCTATCGACATGACATTAAATTGAGTCTATGTTTAGATGTCAAAATGATAAAGATTTTTCTACAGAACGATTTCAAGAAAGCATTGGAGGTGAAAAATCCAAATAAGCGTTAAACTCTCAATGGTTAAAAGGTAAGCAACACAGCCTTTCTTTATCTGCAATATTTCACTCCAAAAGATTGACCAATCATGCATCTTCAATGGCCAATTGACCAAAAGGCTCCGCTAACCTAGGGTACATGGCAAAACTATTTTTCTGCTTTGATAAGGGACAACAACACCGATCAACCTAATGCATTGAAGTGTAGAGTTCAATTAGCTAAAACATTTTAACAATAAAAAGCTTTTTATTATTTTATACAGTTTGCCAGCTATAAGGCTTGACGGTTATAATGACATTTAAGGGACCAATTTTGTTGGTCTTATTTAGCATAAATTAAAATTTATGTCAATGTGACCTATATCTGGAAATGTTAATTACTTTCAAAATATCATTCATCTAGACCACTTTCAGGTCTTAACCAAAACTTTAACCCAAGTCATTAATGTAGGAAATGTAGGTCAATGTGACCTTATTTTGGTACCGATACTGGTTACTATCTATTATGTATCCACTGATCCAATATCATTCCTCTATCAATTGCATTTGCTCAGATATGGACCTTAACCAAAACTTTAACCGGAGTCATTTATGCGTTAAATGTAGGTCAAGGTGACCTCATTTTGATACTGATGGTGACTACCATAAAAAATATACCCAATGACCAAATATCATCTATCTATGATGTTAAGTACCTAAGTTATTGACAAAACAAAAACCACTACCACACTGTTAGAATTTTTATATCTGTGACCGTTTTTGAGCTATTTGCAAAAACCTGCAATTTACCCCTGTGTTGCCTGATAGCGTTGTTTTTTTATCAATCAAAAATCCAAACCATAGTTTTGTAGCACATAAATCAATAAACAACTGTACCATGGTGGATAGCAATTGGACTAATGGTATCAGAGGAATTTTTAAATATGAACAAGTTAACGGACGGACGAACGGCGCAGGCCAAGTGATTGCAACAGCTCATATGACCCTTCGGGTCAGGTCAGCTAAAACGCTAAGTTTGGCAATTAATATGCCATTTCACCTATAAGGGGTCATTTGGAACCTTCCACTCAATGGGAGACCCTTGCACCTTATACCTTTTCATGCCAAAAGAATACGTTTTGAACTTTTTAGCTATAAGCAACTAAAAAATTCTAAGCCGAGCGCAGCATGATACGACCAATACATGTTGAGCCCTGTACGTTGGGGACCCAGTTTATCCATAGATGGACACATGCAGCCAAACTCGCAAAGCATTTTGACGAATGCATTGTGGTGAAGTTTGATATCAAGATAATACAGACTGGTCAAAACATAATTTCCCCTTTTGGTCCCCTTTACAAAAACAATTTAGGCCCAAAACCAACATGCAATATGAACATCATGAAGGAAGCCTTCTTTACTTGAAAGTAACATAATATTTTATGACCACCGACATTTACGAGCTACGATAACTAGAGTCTTGTAAAATGGAAACGCTACATTGGTCAGGGCTATTTGGGATTAAGCTAAAAATACCAGCTACACGTTTACAATTTTGATGATCTTAAAATAGATTTTGTTTAAATTTTTGTTATCATTTGGGCTTAAAGGCATATTGTCTACGAAAAGATATTTTTTTGTAAAACCAAAAAAATGTCGTCAGACTATTCGTTTTGTTTATTTAGAAAGATACAAACTTTCAAAATACCACTAGGGTTCTTTATTACTTCAAAAATTGAAAAATAAATAATATTTGTAAAGCTTTACAAAAATTCATATTCATGAGATGTAGATGAGCTGTAAGCATGCGCACTATACTTTCTTTGATTGAAAACTTCAATAGTTCTTGCACGTGGTGCATAATCTGTTTCTCGAAGTTTTAGCGTGGAAGAAAATTTAAACGGCAACCGAATATTAGAGCTACTTAATGAATAAAACTGACAATTATTGCCTGTATTAATTTTTGAATGTTATTTAAAAGGTAAACACGAAAAATATCGGTATTTTTTCAACATATCAGTGTATTCGGGGACAAAACTCGAGATTCCGCTTAGTGTCCGTGTAAAAACTACTCAGTCTAAATCTGTGTCAATGTGACGTAGTGCAGGTAAATAAAATATCAATCAATATTGTCGAGCTATTTTGATCAAAACAAACTACTTTTGAGGCAAAATTTGTAGCAAATTTGTTTTTCAATATTCATTTTATTGCATTTCGGTCTAATCGACACCAAAAAATTGAGGGGTAAAAAAAATGAGTTTGCCGTAGACAATATGCCTTTAAAAGAAATTCCATATATTCTGAGAACTTTCGATCATTGATGTTTGAATGACATGTATCATGTTTTGTGTTTGCTTATCATCGTAACTACGTATCATGCGTATGTCAATAAAGTGATCGAACTTCGTAAATGTATATCATATATAAAAAAAAATTAAAAACAAACAACAGATGAAATGCTCTTGCTTAAACCTGTTACATTGTTTTAAGAAGATTTTTTCAGATGGGAAATGACTGAGAAACTTAATGATCTTAAAAAAGCCGTTGTCGTCCTTATTTGGCAATATTTAAGCTTGTGTGAACACTGACTTCTAAATGATTTGAACTTTAATTTACCTTCCCCACTTGTTCACTCCGAGTGAGCTTTACATCAATAGTAGACCTGTGAACACCAGGATTTTGTTCACTGCAAAGATTACCAAAACAACATGATATAATAACAATTGAACAATAATTGAACAATTTTGTTGTCTCATTCTACGGTATAAGTATACACATCTTGTGATTACGTTGACCTGCACAAACAAGAAAAAGTGTATCATGATAATGACAGCGTTAATTTAAACTAGTTTACGAAGTGAAAACATTATTTTTTATACAATTATCTTACATTTCATATTTTAAAATACTAAACATCAAAGTGACAAACAAACATAAACAATTGTAACAGGAGGGTCGGATGCGCCACACCAGGTGTGCTACATCGTCCCCTCGTGTCTGGCGAACTGTCGTGTACGGTTCGTCCACAGGGATTGAGCTAAGGCAGAAAGCAATACTCCAAAGATGTTCAGATTCTTTATTACTAAAACTTACAGTTGCATATATTGTTAATTCAACAATCAAGCCAAAAGAACATAATTTATAATTAAAGAGTGTCAACGCAAGAAAGTTTACTTGCATAAATATGACACCCTTTGAAGGTCCAAAGGTAAGGACATAGATGCCCCATGGTTCAATTCGAACCCAGTACAAAATATAAATAAAACAATTCAATAGTTCACAGTTCTCTTTCAATGTGGTGCATCGGTTCCATAATAACGGCAAAAGTCCATAAATTCACAGTAATCATCACTTGAAATTGTCCTCAAATTGAAGTTAAATAATGTTCAAATGTCTCTTATAATTCTGGTAGAAATCCTTCATTGAAAATTTGTTGAAATATTAAAGTTTTCTCATCCAAGGGAGACCATCAATAAGATTATTTCATTACGCCCGTTACATTCCTCCCCTCTTAAGACTAAATTTGCTGAATGGAATGAAGCATCAATTAAGTCCAGAGAATGAAATAATCTGTAAGCATCATCTTTACTTCTACTGTTAATGACCATTCTCCTCAGTTCTTAGACTGGACAATAACATCAGTCATACCATGACACTATAGCAAAGGCTTTTTCAGCCTTATCAGTGTTAGAACTCATCAGCATCAGTGCTGGAAGCAGAAAGCAGACTAAACACACATTAAACATCTTGTCATAATGAATATAGTATTTACATAAAGCTCAAACTGTAGTTTGATATAAACATATGTGTGAAATATTAAACATAGTCAGTAGGCACCGATACTAATATATTCTCAAGTCCTATTAACTTATAAAAGCTGAACTATGCAAATATCTCGTAAAGTTTACGTACAATGTAACAATCCACATAGATAATGAGACACCCTTGGTCTCATACAACACAGTTGTCCAGATAAGATATACCCCTACTAATCATTTCGGAAGTCATCTTCTAACCTCTAGCAACTAACACATTCTCATCAACCATATGAGAATAAATACATCTAGTGAAAGGTTCATGTATCATAAAATAATAACTGCAAAATGATAATGCAAAAATGCATTTAACCAATAATGTGTATGCAATATGCAAATAACTATTCAAAAATGATCTTTTCTCTAACTTACTGCTCAACGGTCATAACACAATAAAATAATGATTATTCTGAAAAATCTTTTCAAAATGAAATCTCTGAAAATCCTACTTAAACAAATATTCGGTTTAAGAATCTGAACATCAAATCTAACATAGATAAAATACTAACATATATACATGTGATCACATAAAAAATAAAATAGAGATCTCCGAAATCTGAAAAATAGTTTTGCCAAAATTTGATGCCTGTGCACAGGTTCATCATGTTGCTACACATCTTGGAGTACTACCTAACTACCAAGTTTCATCTCAATCCCCACAATGGCCACCAAAAATGTAACAGGAGGGTCGGATGCGCCACACCAGGTGTGCTACATCGTCCCCTCGTGTCTGGCGAACTGTCGTGTACGGTTCGTCCACAGGGATTGAGCTAAGGCAGAAAGCAATACTCCAAAGATGTTCAGATTCTTTATTACTAAAACTTACAGTGACATATAATGTTAATTCAACAATCAAGCCAAAAGAACATAATTTAGAATTAAAGAGTGTCAACGCAAGAAAGTTTACTTGCATAAATATGACACCCTTTGAAGGTCCAAAGGTCAGGACATAGATGCCCCATGGTTCAATTCGAACCCAGTACAAAATATAAATAAAACAATTCAATAGTTCACAGTTCTCTTTCAATGTGGTGCATCGGTTCCATAATAACGGCAAAAGTCCATAAATTCACAGTAATCATCACTTGAAATTGTCCTCAAATTGAAGTTAAATAATGTTCAAATGTCTCTTATAATTCTGGTAGAAATCCTTCATTGAAAATTTGTTGAAATATTAAAGTTTTCTCATCCAAGGGAGACCATCAATAAGATTATTTCATTACGCCCGTTACACAATCATGTTACTTTCGGTCTTACCTGGCCATAATTTTCGAAGTATGCATACACTGGTCTACACTATCACAGTGACACACGAACCATTTACAGTTTTGTATAACTTGAATATATAAAAAATGATTTTATATTCAAAATTGATCTAAACCATGGTCATTTCCATATCAATAATTCGTGAAATAATTCCATGCGAGTTACTTTAATATTAAAAAATCTATGAATTATGTCCCTTTGTCCCTTGAGGTTGTTTAAACTATACTAAATATCTTGAGATACGCAACACTCCGATGTTTGGTTGATTTTTAGTCAATTTTAGCATTTAATCGTCATCATCATGGACACGTTTGAAAATATTATCTTAAAAGTTTATTATAGAAATATCTGCATTTCATATAGGGCACTTAATTGTGCACCATTGCTTGCTGGTTTAATTCAAAAATTAACTGCAGCATGACCTACATATTGTCGTAGGGACACTTTGGACTAAAATTTAGGACTCTTTATATTATAGAAATTATTTTTATGAAATTGTACTTTGTTAGTTTTTAATATGGAGTAGGCATTGCCTAAATGCGAGCATAGCTAAAAGGGACTACGTTTTTTTGTTCTAAATGTCGACATTCATGGGTCCCCTTATGTTTCTATGCCATATCAACGACCTTCCAGACACAGTCAAATCACAAGTTAGACTCTTTGCAGATGACTGCCTGCTATATAGGAAAATCCAAACCAAACAAGATCATCTCATTCTTCAAAAAGATCTGCTTGCACTTGAACAATGGGCACTAAAGTGGGGCATGAGGTTCAATGCCAAAAAGTGTTACCTGCTAAGCATCAACAACAAGTCATCACACTTCTACGAGCTCGATAACCATATACTCCAACAAGTTCAGCAAAACCCATACCTTGGTGCAATTATATCTGCAGACCTCAAATGGGATGCCCATATCAACAAAACAGTAAAAAAAGCCAACTCCACTCTTGGATTTCTCCGCCGTAACTTGAGACATTGCCCAAAGGACTGCCGGAAACAAGCTTATATCTCATTAGTTCGATCACTCTTAGAGTACGCAGCAATAGTATGGGACCCCTACTATGTTAAGGATATTAACAGCATAGAACGTGTCCAACGCCAAGCAGTGCGCTTCATCAGTGGTGACTACAGCAGCAGAGAGGAAGGCAGCATCACAAAACTGATGAAAGAACTCGAGTTACCGAGCCTTCAGGACCGCAGACGACTAAGTAGACTCACATTCTTCTACAAGGTGACTGAGGGGTTGGTACCAGCTATTCCACCTGAATCTGTGTTAACCCCAGAAAGACAGAAACGAAATATAAAAGCAAAACATTATAGTGATTATAAATCTGACAATATAGTTAATAAATTTGAACTGAACAATACTAAGTACAAAAACTCTTTCTTTGTCCGTACAACATCTGACTGGAACAAACTACCAAACTCTGTAGTCTGCGCATCAACAGTTGAGACCTTCAAGGCAGCTCTCCCGTCGTGTTACTAAACCCGACTGCTCTCTCTCCCCGTTGCCATTGACACCATTTTGGTCCTGCAACGAACTTATCCAGATCCAGATCCAGATCGCTATCATTTAATTTCCAATATTTCCATTTGCTTATTTTGGGGCGAGATTATATGGGGCGATTAAGCTTCGAGACACGTTAGTTTCGTACGTGCATATAACCAAGACGAAACGAGCAGCTTATGTGTATTTATTATTTTAAGAATATTATTTTCTTGTAAAAAACGCAATTTATTATTTTTTTAAGCATTATTTCTTTTCTTATAAATTAACATTCACTCCGGACCTGTACAAATAGTAACCCTTTCCGGACCATAAAAAATCTAAATCAGCATTAGCAAATTTCTCGCGGAAACAAATACCGTAGAGCTCTCCGCTTCGTGCCCGCTTTCGAGCTATGCTCGCTATTATTGCTTATGGACATTTTAAATTCGGACTTTAATTTTGAAAATATATTTTTATGTTAATTGTTATTTTAATTTAACTTAATTCTTCTGCTCTTTATCTAATTAATGTTTGTGATCTTTGTTACCAATTTATTATTATCTAATTAGAGCTTCTTCCAATACTGTCCACATTCAACTCTTTGAATATTACACTGCTTTATTTTCTTTGTGTTCAATGATAGGTATGTCAGGTTAATGAGATTAGGATTATAATTAATTGTATTGTCACTTTTGCTTTAATGTGAGTTAATGCCATCTGGTCACTTGTCACTCATTAATTGAGATATTATTGTGATTCGTATAAATGTAAGGGTTACGAAGAGTTGTCTGTCCAAATATAATATAATGTAATTTAAAAGGAAAAGTAAGGAAAATAGGATACTGTTTTCTTATGTAACACCCATTATGTACATATGTTTTAATTGCCCTTTCACTTTTATGTACTCTTATTTTTCTAATAATAGTTATACGTTTTTTTTCACTTTCACCACATGTACGTACAAAACCATAACCACCACATAATTTCAAAATCCATTATTTCTGCCCATATTAGTAATATTCAACTATCCAACACTCTGGTTACATTGTAAGTTTTTTTTTTTTCACCCATATCTTTAGTTATATCTCCCTAAATAGTAAGATCCAGAATCTTAGGTTCATCCCTGTTCAAGTTAATGCATATAAGCCTTATCCTATCTGTCTGTTTTCAAAATCCGTTATAATTACCATATCACCACTTACAAGCTCTAAGCACCCTATTTCCTAGGAAGTAAGTCAATGTCTATTTCGCCAAGTCAAGAAAAGTAATATTCACAACAGGCATTTGCCCATGATTGAGATAACTCATCCTAAACATGATATGTATCAGACCGTTATAAACTTTCCCCCAGCTAGTAAGCTCTCTAACGCGTAAATAGGAATAAATAAGTGACCTATTAATATAGCTAGGTGTTAGGTCGCGTAACAAACGTCAATAAAAACTTAAGGGGTTTGTTTCAGGTACTGCGTCATCCATGTCTCTAAAGGATACGATGAGGTAATAATATTTTCTCTTTCGAACGGGGTGGATATTATGGATGACCCTGCACTCAGCCATATACTAACATCAATGTATGGAAGGTGCGCTGTGTAAAAACGATTGAGAAGTACATACGTCATAGTTGACTTGTGCAACCTAGAAAACCGTCTGCATATTTTCTGGCTTTTTCCATAAAAAAGACTTGTAAGCAGTCTTTCCTTTGAATTTAATTGGCACCTTTTTTTACTATACTTTACATTGTCCTATGAAATGACATTCGTTTTTAACTAAAATCAATGGCCGTCGAGTAAGAATAAAAAAGTCGAACATTTTGTTCATTTTTTGAAATAAAGTAGCCGCTGCATGAAAATGGGCTAACAAACAAAATAAAACATGTATATATTGTATACTTTAAACAATTTCCTCAATAAACATATAATAAAATAGATGAAATAAAGGTATTAAGCAATGCTACAAATCTATCTTTCAAAGCAAGTAAAATATTTCATGTTATAGTTGTGAAGTACAACTTTTTTGAGAGTGCACTAGTTGAATAGTACACAAGCACATGTTGAATAGTACATAAGCTAAAGTTTATCAGTGCAACAGTGTACTATGTTTATACACATTTGAACACGAAAAATACTAAATTTAGATAAAAATCGGCAATCACCTTAAACAAGAAATTTACTTAAGGATGTATTCTTTAAAAGGGTCATATCCACACTCAATATTTCCCGACCCGACAATACAGAGCGCTGCGAGAACTTTGCATACAACGCGATTGAAAACAGATATTTTGCGAGAGCGCCTCTGATAAGTTATGAATAAAGGAAACGCGTGTCAGGCATAGCAAGGTCACTTACCTTGTTTTCCCAGTATCGGGTTTCAAAGTGTGCCTAATTTATACAAGAACAGTCAAAATATTTGCATAAAATATGTTCTCAAGAAAAATTCTATCAATATGACCTTTCTTCAACATGTTCTGAATTAAAACTATAAAAAGTGGGTCACTTGCTTAAAATTTTGCCAACATTATAATCCTTGGAAATTTTTGCCAGTTTTTGTATGAATTTATTCCCTTGAAAAATATAAAAAATGTATTAACATGTATATACGTTTGATTGAAGAGTTTGATAATAACTCAATAGTATTCCCAAACTTTTAATATAAAAAAATGTTTAGCCTAAATTTTATTCATATTTAATGAGATTTGCACATATTGCATCGTCGGATACCCACTGGCGATTGCACTACGCTTCTCTACAGTGATAAATGTAGAGAAGCGTAGTGCAATCGCCAGTGGGTATCCGACGATGCACATATTGTTGCACTTTTTGCTTCGCGGTCACATGACCAGTGTCAGGCTCCATCTTAAAATATATGAATTCGAAATTTTGTTGAAAATGACAACGATTTTAGACAAAAAAAAGATAAGAAAAATGTGTCCATGGGACGCGGATGCCCCCGTTGGCCCCAAATAAAAAGTTGAAAGTCCTACAGATCTGAGAGTCGCTTATGGCTTAGTATGCATTGTTTGTCATACTGAACCCTCCTACCAAGTACCAACTCATTTCCATTTACGGTTTCTTAGAAACGCTTTGCGGAATTATACATATACGTAAGGACGTACGAGCATAAGCAAAACCTAGTGCCCCCGACATGGCGTCGCGGGTGGCATAAAATGACAATTTTCGCATTTTTGGGACCATAAAAATCACTATATTTCACAAATACATGTAACTTGAAAACCGTATATATCGCTACAAAATTTTGTCTTGCAGTTTGCGAGCGTGAACGTTGTAGCGGCACAATTGAGCCTCCTCTTATCGAAGTATACAAGAAGACAAGAGACACCAATCGGGCAGTCCGAAGCCAAAAGTCAAGAAGAGCGAAGGCAAAATCTGTCATTACATAACAAAACAAGCACGAACAAACAAGAGAGGACTTTAAGTTTTACAGAACTTTTAAAGCGAACATAAGATATTCCTCTCACCGTATTAAAAAAGGACATCTTTTTGCCCATTTCAAAGGACTGGGCATCGTTCCTCGAAACCACTCTCACAAATGGTGTTGAGAAGAGAGTCGGAAAATTGGTTCATGAAATTTTCACCTCAGACGAGGATGGAACCACGAGACTCAGTGTTAGTAGCCCGACACGTTAACTTTACCGCCGACTCCCTTTTATTTGATCAATGATCAAACCATATGGTCCAAACATGAAAAAGCTACTGATTTTTTTTTTGAAAATTGACAATTTCATTTCGATTTCGTCTGGAAATATTATTATTAAAACAAAAAGTCGCATTTGCAGATGTAAAAATGGGTAACTCAGAAAGATCAAAGACGAATCTAGCAAACATAATGGGATAACAGAAAACAAAACACACTTTCAAAACTGAACCATGAGAAATTGAAAATCCACCAATTTGACTTAAATCGTAACGAGGTAAAGCAAAAAATATTATCTACCTATGGTACTTTCAACTCTTCGTTGTACTTCTCAACTACAGCAGTTGTACATCTCAACTGTCGCATTTGCACATCTCAACTTTCGCCAATCGTTAAAAGATGTACAATTCAACTTGTGCGGATGTACTAAAAAACTTTCGCATATGTACTTCACAACTTGAGCACCGATGTCGTGTTTTATCATGAAAGGGCACAATAAAACGACTCTCTACCCATTAATATATTGTTATTTAGGTAGCTTATCTTTAGGATAAAAAATAATGTTTTAAATACTTATGATGTTTTTTATACGTGATTTTCAGAATATTTATGTATAAAAGTATTTAATTTGTATTTTTAAGAACTAAATTAAAGTCAATTTTAAGTCATAAGTAACATAAATGCCTTAATAATAGTTTCCAGTTAAAAAACATTACTATTAGGCATATTTCTGGTATTTTAGATGTAAATTCCCAATTTCGGGTGTCTTTTTCGTCTGATTTACCCACAAGCCACTATAAAAGCACTAATCAATTATAGCGGGTGTACTTCTCAATCGTTTTTACGCAGCGCACCTTCCATACATTGAACATGAGTGCGGAGCTATCTGTTATAATATAAATTTTGACATCACTATAGTCATAGGTAAATTTTTGAAATTATTGCTTAATGGTATCCTTTGAGTCATTTAGGACAAGCTCCCATTGGGTTGACGTCACCCAATAGAGACAGCCGATGATGCACCAACGCAAATTGAGAGGTTCTCATCAAGCAAATTGTAGTCAAAGTACAGGTTGACCTAACATATGGGGGCGTGCTTGATGCGGCATCACGAGGTCAGTATTATGACCACGGTTTGCTGCATTCAGTAACTCCCCATACAATCAAACTGTGCTACTAAAATGTTCCCTGCTAAATTTCCATATATATAATATGTAAGTTATTTAGATTAGCCCTCATATATGTATATATCTTTTAATCTTTGGAAACTGAGACCCTTAAGGAGATGTTGTAAAGGTAACTGTTTAGGGCAAAATATGCTTATGCATATGATCCCTACCCGATTTTTTTCTTTTTTTGAAACAAACAGAGAGCTTGCTAGACAATATGATCTTTTACAGCTGAAAATGAGTTTTATAACTTTTATAAATTTGTTTGTTAAATACTCGCACTCCATATTTTTTTATATTGAATATCAAATGATATTCAAAAAGTAGAGTAAATTTTATTTAAAACTTTGTAAAAGCCCGCAATTACCTTCAGGTAAGTCGGGCGTAAAACACCAATGACTGACTGACTGAATTGTCAGTCAGTTAGTTTATAGTTAAGAAGTTAGTTAGTCGGTTAATTGTTGGAATCAGTATATTGTTATTTTACTGTGTTACCACAATTGGAATTGTTATACTGTATTTTTAATCATCAAAACCAGCTTTCGAGTTTCCATCGTCAACGCCACCGGTATCTCTACAACAGCGAAACATTCTCCCCATAACAGTTGGTGCAGAGCCCGGGGCAGCTGGCCAGATACAACAGTAAGTCCAGCTGCATACAAGATCCCGAGTACCGGTGCAGATCAACAGCAGACATGGAACTCAACCTTCGCCCGCAATGGAGACTTCCCGGCTTCCGAGGTCATAAACCGATGTGCGGACAGTGTGGACATTTTCACCATGGGGTATGTTTTTCAAACATGCAAAACTGTTATAAATGTGGTCTTCGTGGACATTACGCTAGAATGTGTTCAACATGGACGAAACAGCAAGATCAACCAAGTAAGCAGAAATCGAATTCCACCAAAAAGAAACAAAGAGACATGGCGCGACTGAAGTCATATCTAGCGAAAAAGCAAGAAATGAGAGAAATGCCGTTTTCAAATCTAAGGAATACTACAATGATGTCGAACTTGAATGTGTCTCATGGAATCAAAACAGAGCTGAAATCGACCAAGATCAAACTGAAAGAAGCCGAAGTGATTAATAAGAACCATCAGATTGAGATACAGAAATACGGAAGTCGATTGAAGAACTTAGATGAAGAATGTAAAATGGTGAAACAAGAATTGGAAAAATCAAAACAAAGTAATTCTGATCATCTACTGAAAATTCAACAATTGGACGCGAACAACATCATGTTACATCAAGAGCTTCATCGACTTAAATCTATTCGGCCTGAGGAACAGCAGAATGTTGCCTGTTTGCGGACACTCAATGAAAACCTAAGATCGGAACTGGAAGAGGCTTACAAAGAAAACACAGCATTGAAGAAACGCTTACATCAGGCAGAGGAGAATGCAGATGATTTTGTGTTAAACCATCCATTCTATTTAGCGCTAAAAGAAAATAGAACGGAGCTGGAATTCCAAGTTCGTGAAATAGCAGAAAAAGTAAATGCGGTGCAATTACGAGAGGAGACAATTTTGCAACAACAACGGACAATTCAGCATTTACAACAACAGTTAGACGAATACCAGCAACCACAGTATTATCCGGATCAGAACTATCAAGGACAACCTCAATACTTTCCGCCTCAGCAGTTTCAACAGCAACATTCCTTTCGAGGGAATGGTCGTAGAAATAATTACCGGCAATTCTAAGACGGGGACGTCTTATTTTGGAAGAAGGGGGATATTGTCGTAGGGACACTTTGGACTAAAATTTAGGACTCTTTATATTATAGAAATTATTTTTATGAAATTGTATTTTGTTAGTTTTTATTATTGCTTATGGACATTTTAAATTCGGACTTTAATTTTGAAAATATATTTTTATGTTAATTGTTATTTTAATTTAACTTAATTCTTCTGCTCTTTATCTAATTAATGTGTGTGATCTTTGTTACCAATTTATTATTATCTAATTAGAGCTTTAAGTTACACTGCTTTATTTTCTTTGTGTTCAGTGATAGGTATGTCAGGTTAATGAGATTAGGATTATAATTAATTGTATTGTCACTTTTGCTTTAATGTGAGTTAATGCCATCTGGTCACTTGTCACTCATTAATTGAGATATTATTGTGATTCGTATAAATGTAAGGGTTACGAAGAATTGTCAGTCAGGCTAAGATGACCTGGACGCCGGCTGATGTACCGCCCAAGGGGAAAGGAAAATCCAGCCAGGCCCTGAAGAAGTCTCCTGCCGCTAGGAGAAGAGATCAGCAACGACTCGACCAGCGGAGGGAAATGGCCGTTAAGAAAGCTGGCACAGTTACAAAAGATGGCAGCACGCAGACCAATAAGATCAGCACCACTGACACACCAAGCAACACCATTACGCCTCAACGTGTTGACAGCGCCACTCAGGACAAACGCACAGGCAGTTATTGGAGCACTCTAAAGATGCCAACCAAGTACACGCCCATGGAACTAAAAGCCCCACCAGGCTACAACAGAGTGGAACATAAACCATCCAAACGAGGGGGACAAATGTACAGGGTTAGCTACCCAGATGGTTTAGAACTTTGCGCAGAAGGAGTGGATCTGGACACGTTGGGGTTCGATACAGATAACAACCTGTCTACCTGTGACGAGGAATTTGACCCTGGCCCAAGACCGGCGACGCCTGGATATGAACAATATCAACCTCGATATAGAGCAAAACCCGTCAGGAAGACGCAACAACTTTAATACAACCAAACGCATGTAACAGCCTGCAATATCCAACCTGGATAGCCGGGCGTAAAACACCAAAGAACGAACGAACGAATTGTCAGTCAGTTAGTTTATAGTTAAGAAGTTAGTTAGTCGGTTAATTGGTGGAATCAGTATATTGTTATTTTACTGTGTTACCACAATTGGAATTGTTATACTGTATTAAATCATCAAAACCAGCTTTCGAGTTTCCATCGTCAACGCCACCGGTATCTCTACCAGAGCGAAACATTCTCCCCATAACAGTTGGTGCAGAGCCCGGGGCAGCTGGCCAGATACAACAGTAAGTCCAGCTGCATACAAGATCCCGAGTACCGGTGCAGATCAACAGCAGACATGGAACTCAACCTTCGCCCGCAATGGAGACTTCCCGGCTTCCGAGGTCATAAACCGATGTGCGGACAGTGTGGACATTTTCACCATGGGGTATGTTTTTCAAACATGCAAAACTGTTATAAATGTGGTCTTCGTGGACATTACGCTAGAATGTGTTCAACATGGACGAAACAGCAAGATCAACCAAGTAAGCAGAAATCGAATTCCACCAAAAAGAAACAAAGAGACATGGCGCGACTGAAGTCATATCTAGCGAAAAAGCAAGAAATGAGAGAAATGCCGTTTTCAAATCTAAGGAATACTACAATGATGTCGAACTTGAATGTGTCTCATGGAATCAAAACAGAGCTGAAATCGACCAAGATCAAACTGAAAGAAGCCGAAGTGATTAATAAGAACCATCAGATTGAGATACAGAAATACGGAAGTCGATTGAAGAACTTAGATGAAGAATGTAAAATGGTGAAACAAGAATTGGAAAAATCAAAA
Organism: Arcuatula senhousia; assembly: GCA_963971305.1. Lineage (NCBI taxonomy): Eukaryota > Metazoa > Mollusca > Bivalvia > Mytilida > Mytilidae > Arcuatula > Arcuatula senhousia. The sequence goes on from OZ020312.1 coordinate 13,899,841, forward strand.
CAAAGTAATTCTGATCATCTACTGAAAATTCAACAATTGGACGCGAACAACATCATGTTACATCAAGAGCTTCATCGACTTAAATCTATTCGGCCTGAGGAACAGCAGAATGTTGCCTGTTTGCGGACACTCAATGAAAACCTAAGATCGGAACTGGAAGAGGCTTACAAAGAAAACACAGCATTGAAGAAACGCTTACATCAGGCAGAGGAGAATGCAGATGATTTTGTGTTAAACCATCCATTCTATTTAGCGCTAAAAGAAAATAGAACGGAGCTGGAATTCCAAGTTCGTGAAATAGCAGAAAAAGTAAATGCGGTGCAATTACGAGAGGAGACAATTTTGCAACAACAACGGACAATTCAGCATTTACAACAACAGTTAGACGAATACCAGCAACCACAGTATTATCCGGATCAGAACTATCAAGGACAACCTCAATACTTTCCGCCTCAGCAGTTTCAACAGCAACATTCCTTTCGAGGGAATGGTCGTAGAAATAATTACCGGCAATTCTAAGACGGGGACGTCTTATTTTGGAAGAAGGGGGATATTGTCGTAGGGACACTTTGGACTAAAATTTAGGACTCTTTATATTATAGAAATTATTTTTATGAAATTGTATTTTGTTAGTTTTTATTATTGCTTATGGACATTTTAAATTCGGACTTTAATTTTGAAAATATATTTTTATGTTAATTGTTATTTTAATTTAACTTAATTCTTCTGCTCTTTATCTAATTAATGTGTGTGATCTTTGTAACCAATTTATTATTATCTAATTAGAGCTTTAAGTGACACTGCTTTATTTTCTTTGTGTTCAATGATAGGTATGTCAGGTTAATGAGATTAGGATTATAATTAATTGTTTTGTCACTTTTGCTTTAATGTGAGTTAATGCCATCTGGTCACTTGTCACTCATTAATTGAGATATTATTGTGATTCGTATAAATGTAAGGGTTACGAAGAATTGTCAGTCAGGCTAAGATGACCTGGACGCCGGCTGATGTACCGCCCAAGGGGAAAGGAAAATCCAGCCAGGCCCTGAAGAAGTCTCCTGCCGCTAGGAGAAGAGATCAGCAACGACTCGACCAGCGGAGGGAAATGGCCGTTAAGAAAGCTGGCACAGTTACAAAAGATGGCAGCACGCAGACCAATAAGATCAGCACCACTGACACACCAAGCAACACCATTACGCCTCAACGTGTTGACAGCGCCACTCAGGACAAACGCACAGGCAGTTATTGGAGCACTCTAAAGATGCCAACCAAGTACACGCCCATGGAACTAAAAGCCCCACCAGGCTACAACAGAGTGGAACATAAACCATCCAAACGAGGGGGACAAATGTACAGGGTTAGCTACCCAGATGGTTTAGAACTTTGCGCAGAAGGAGTGGATCTGGACACGTTGGGGTTCGATACAGATAACAACCTGTCTACCTGTGACGAGGAATTTGACCCTGGCCCAAGACCGTCGACGCCTGGATATGAACAATATCAACCTCGATATAGAGCAAAACCCGTCAGGAAGACGCAACAACTTTAATACAACCAAACGCATGTAACAGCCTGCAATATCCAACCTGGATATTCGGGCGTAAAACACCAAAGAACGAACGAACGAATTGTCAGTCAGTTAGTTTATAGTTAAGAAGTTAGTTAGTCGGTTAATTGTTGGAATCAGTATATTGTTATTTTACTGTGTTACCACAATTGGAATTGTTATACTGTATTAAATCATCAAAACCAGCTTTCGAGTTTCCATCGTCAACGCCACCGGTATCTCTACCAGAGCGAAACATCCTCCCCATAACAGTATAGTAGATTCTTAGTATTTTTTCATATTATTTTCAATCCGTTAGAACGGTTTAATATTAAATCATTTGCGAGGATGGTCTCAACGAAAGGATGCTAGTCCTTCGGAAGGGACGAAAAAAGGTTGTCCCGTGTATGTGGAGAGCAATACCCCATGCACGTTAAAGACCCCTTTGTAGAGTTCGATAAGAGTAGGCCCAATGGGGGCCGCTGCAAAGGCCACACTCGCAAACTGCTAGCTTGAGAGGGATTTACATAAGCATTAAGCTTGTTTCCCAATCCAGGATAAATAAATATGTTTAAACTATTAAATCATTTAAACGGTTTATTAAATAGTTTTTACGATTTATTAATCCGTAAGAACGTTTAAACGGTTTAATAAACCGTGGTAACAGATTATTAAATCGTACAAACGTATAAACGATTTAAATTAATATAATAAATCGTACAAACGATTTTTAATAAACCGTTCTAACGTTCTAACGTAAGGTGTTTTCGATAGCAAGGAGTTTTCGAAAGCTAATTTTGAACGTGCATATGCATGTGACGTGCTATCATTCTTTCCAGTACAGTTCCAGAAAGTTGAAGTACAAACATAAGAAATTGAGGTCAACTGCCGACATCGCCTAGAAATGCTTCTATATATATTTGTGTGTGATCTATTTCCTCTAAGCTGCCATATTAGTCATATTACCAGCCATTTTCATAAACCTGCTAACTAGCAAAATGTTTTATTGACATATAATTTGCTCTACGTCAAACTAATTGGTGGCGTCTGCTTTATTAACCGGCATAACGAGCAAAAATAGTTTCATTTTGAGGGAAGAGAGAGGTTTGGCGCCATAAAACCTGGTTTAACCCACCATTTCGTTTGAAATGCCTGTACTAAGTCAGGACCATTGCGATCCACCAATTCTACGGTATGACTGATTCGTTTTTGTCATTTTCTCCGGACTATGAGATTGATCATTCAAGTTCGACCTAATCAAAAACATTGTGTACTACGTCTTCAAAATTATCGAATTTACCTGACGTTTCATTGTTGTTATAAAATACAGCGACCTCTGTTTAGGCTTGAATACGTCAAGTCAAGTCAAGTAAATTTTATTTAAAGTCGGTACATTTACAAACAATAAAACATAAGCTCTATTGAGCCTTTAAAACCGACATACATTATACATGACATATATATAAACACAAAAGCACATAAATACAGAAACATACATACACAGACTTGCAGGCTAAACTAAAGCAAAAAACATGCAGACACAATTAAAATAAAGCACAAATGACAGCACATAAAAGCCTGTAAATCATATAAAAGCATAGCTATTAGCTTGGACATGAAGCATTAAAATAGCTAGCAAGCAGATGTTAAAACACAGAAAAACAAAACAAAAAATAAATAGATAAGCAGTTCAATACAAATATTGCAAATTGAAATTTACACTATCTGAGGTTTTACCAGTCGTAGTGGAAAATTAATGACAGAATGAACAAGAACACTCACTTCCCTCCCATTTACTTATCATATTTTTGAAAAGATCTAAATTAGTTCCCTTCCGCAGATCATTTGGCAGTTCATACCACATTTTTGCTGCCCCATACCTCAAAGAGTGTAAATAAAGGTAATAACAAAACTACCGAACTTGAATGATCAATCTCATAGTCCAGAGAAAATGACAAAAACGAATCAGTCATACCGGTAAATTGGTGGATCGCAATGGTCCTGACTTGGTACAGGCATTTCAAACGAAATGGTGGGTTAAACCAGGTTTTATGGCGCCAAACCTCCCTCTTCCATTGCTATCTTAGGATTCGGTAATGACCATAGAACACAACATATGATGATAGTTGTGAGACACAATAGGGATATTGAGGTGATCATCTCAGTACAGCAGACCAGTCCAACACTAATTAAAACAATTAACTACCATATCTTTTAACTCAATTTTGTACTTTTCTACAAGTGGCTGATAACGAAGAAAGAATTTTTTTTATGGATCGTATGAGACGTATTTTCTTATAGCCCTGCTCCAAAAGTCGGTCACGAAGAAATCGGTGTCTGATCAAAAAATCTGTGAAATGTGTGCAAGCTCTGGCATATCGAAAAAGTTGTGAAATATAAACACCGTATGCAGGGGAAGTAGGTATTTAGCTCTGTAGATTAGGAAAATTAATAATTTGAAAATTAAAATCGTCTCGTTTATCGTAAATTTTTGTACTGAGATGACCACCTGGGTCAAATTCGAGGTGCAAATCCAAGAAAGACATGAAGCAATTTGATTCGGTGGTCTCTTTAATCTCCAATTCTGGAGGATATATTGAAGGAATCCATCTACCAAATGAAGTGTTATTGACAGAAAGGACATCATCAATATATCTGAATGTAAGATTAAATGACCTTGCCTCTTTCATCTTCTTGTTCTTTACGAGTCCCTGAAGAAATTCAGTCGCGTAAGAGTATAAAAACAAATCGGTGAGGAGAGGAGCACAGTTTGTGCCCATTGGAATGCGGATTTGTTGTTGAAAAATCTCTCCTCCGAAGGTGACAAATATGTTGTCAACCATACCTAGTACTGTTGACTCTAGGGATGTCAGCTGTGTTTGTATACCTAAAAGAATAATGTTGGTCTTTAACTGTAATTAAATCATGTAAGTACATTGGAGTCTGTTTATTAACAATTTTAAAAACTTATATTGCCATAAAACGTAATCTTCGTAAGCGTAATGAAGGCAATAAAAATGACAACAAAGTTCCAGACAAGAAATTTTGCTACGCCTGACGCGCGTTTCGTCTATTCAAGACTCATCAGAGGCGCTCTACCAAAAATATTGAAAATGCCAAACACTATATGATTATGAAGAGCATAGAACAAACAAACCAAAATTACAAAAATGGGGAACCAAATTATTACTAAGATGATCAACCTATGTCTGGGGTAGGAAGAACCTTAGGGTTAGACAGTTTTGAAATTTATACGGATAATTTAAAGCTTTGATGTGTTCTCCAACACAAAAGTGTTGGTGCCGGAGCGGGCTAACCTCGGGGAATTACAACTCCACCAGCAGTGCTAACCTTCACGTGTGTTCGAAATAAAAATGACAACAAAGTTCCAGACAAGAAATTTTGCTACGCCTGACGCGCGTTTCGTCTATTCAAGACTCATCAGAGGCGCTCTACCAAAAATATTGAAAATGCCAAACACTATATGATTATGAAGAGCATAGAACAATAAAACCAAAATTACAAAAATGGGGAACCAAATTATTACTAAGATGATCAACCTATGTCTGGGGTAGGAAGAACCTTAGGGTTAGACAATTTTGAAATTTATACGGATAATTTAAAGCTTTGATGTGTTCTCCAACACAAAAGTGTTGGTGCCGGAGCGGGCTAACCTCGGGGAATTACAACTCCACCAGCAGTGCTAACCTTCACGTGTGTTCGAAATAAAATGACAACAAAGTTCCAGACAAGAAATTTTGCTACCAATAGATATGGCATGAAATTTATAACATAGACTTTTGAAGTAAAATTTCATAAGAACAATCATAATCATTATATATAAACCTCACTGCTCTTTCTTGGATTTTTTCCCACGTTTTCGTATTTCCTTCACCACAAAAATGTCAGACTAAAGGGCAATAATTGAAATTTGATAATATAAAAGAATAATAAATAGTTAGTTTGCCCAATCTACTAAGGTGATGACCAATTCTCTTTTAAACATTCAATTGCTGACTTTCTCACAAATACTAGATATATGAGAGTTAAAAGTAAGTTTAAAATCAAAAGTTACACCCAAAAGTTTACCTCATCTTCACAAACAATCTTATTTCCCTGAAGATCAAAAACTATGTTATTTTCATGAGTCCTTTTACCAATAGATATGGCATGAAATTTATCAGGGTTTGCTTGCATGTGATTATCTGTAAACCACTTTATAAGGACACTTCTTTCTTTTTCTTAAGTTTCTATAACATCACTAACTTTATCACTGCCATAAGACAAAGGGTTGTCGTCTGCATAGTTATACAACTTGCCCTTGTTCACAAAATCAAAAATATCATTTATAAATATGTTAAACATAACTGGGCCTAATATCGACCCCTGAGGTACACCTTTGTATATGTCTAACAAAGAATTACAGATAGAACCTAATTTCACACACTGTTTTCTACCAGTAAGATAGCTTTCCAGTAATTTTATTGCACTGTTGGATAAACCATAACTTTCTAATTTCATTAACAATAAATGATGTAAGCAATCAAATGCCTTTGATAGGTCCATTAAAATAGCAGCTACATATTGATTATTGTCTAATAACATTTTCCAATCTTCTAAAATTCTGATAAGGGTATCCTGACAACTGTACCCAGATCTAAATGCTGATAAAAATATATTAAAGTGTGAATCAAAAAAAATACTAGCTGTTCATCAATTGCTCTTTCAAAAAATTTGGAAACGGAAGGCAAAACACTAACTGGTCTGTAGTTGCCTTTAACAAGTGTGCTGTTCGCTGTCGCTACAGACCTATATTAATCTAGGTAAAGTCACGACGTTAAACTCCCCAGTCAGTCAGTTTAGGCTTGAATTGTAAATAAATAGTTAAAATTTTCGGAAATTTTAATTGTTGTATTTAAAGTTAAGATGTAGGAAGATGCACTTGAAAATTTATTTTAATTCATTTTAATGTAACAACAACAAAATAACTGTACACTTATTAAGTTATCGAAAATACCTAAGACCACCATACAAATGTAAATCTCGATATCTCGGGGTGTAATTTTTACGTCCATAAATTCCAATAAAGGCAGATACACACCACTGGGCTCGAAATAGACACTCAATGTAGACTGTTATACGTATGAACATCCAAGAGTTTGATGGGCTTGTCATACTTTTGATAAGACGAAACATGTATCAGGCGGGGCAAAATTTATTGCCTGGAACTTTGTAACATACTTTTAATTTCCTTGGCCATGTTGATAGAGCACCACGTACATGACGTATTACTCCTCGATTGTTGTCGTCTTCACATACGTGTGCTCATAGAAAAATATGGGATTTCTATCTCCCAGGTGAGTACATTATGTTTGTGTGCCAAAGAGGTTTTGTTATTTCCTCATTTTCCGGCTTGACACACTGAATAGACCGGTATTAACGCGACGTATTAGTTGGAACAAGCAGGAACTGTGATTGCCCTGCTGCTGTAATCTATGTATATCTGTAAATATTTTGACCTCTTGTACACTATGTGTCTGAGGATAATAAAGTATTTGTTGTTGTTGTTGTTGCTAACCCTTCTGGAGCATCTGAGTTCACTCTCGTTACGGCTTGAGTTTAATTGGGTTGTCTGATTCTGCTTGTGGTTCTCGACTGTGTTTACTGGACATATTTTGTATTTGCACCTTAACTTGTGGTGTGGTATGAGTTAGAAGATTGATGACAGATTAACAAATAATCATATATATAGGACAATGGTCTTAAAATGAAGAATAGAGAAAAAACAACTCTAAAAATCGTAATAAAAGGGACAAAATTTAAAAGGGCAAAAAGTAAAAGAATACAGAATTGATACCATCTCACCCATATACCCTTATAAAACTTAAGATCTTTGGCATGTGAATACCCAAGATCTTCTGGAACATTTTTTTTACAAACACTATTTGCAGATAAAGCTGGTTAAATAAGATATCATCAGAATTTGCTAAAACTATTTCCATATTAAACAAAACAAGTTCATTCTGTCACATTCTACATATTTGAATTATGCAAATTTTAATTATTTTATAAAGTTTTCAAATACCTATAAATCAATGATATCAAGATAAATTTCTGCTTACAGTAACGCTCAACAAAAGTTATTCTGAAAATCGTACAAAAATTATGAGAAAAACAATGTATTTCATATTATTTTGTCTCATTAACTTGTTTTGCTCTGTATTGCACTACGCCTTTGTAAAGAAGCGGACCATTGTGGTACAAATACATTGCAGGCCAAACGACAAAGTCAACATCTTCGCCACTTTGTGTAAAAGCTCGGAAGTCGTCCACGATATCCAGGTCAAAGGCAAAATGAATTGGCGGATCGCTAATAACGCTGTACCAACAAAGCTCAACGCATGCTTCTGTAAAGTTCTTTGTTCCATCTCTGTCTTTTAGTGTGTCACCAATTTTCTCTGAGAAGTTCTGTAAAAAAAACATACTTAATGTTCATGTGCTTTTCTAACGCCGTAACGGACAAACTATTTTGAATTAAGCTGGCGGGTAAACATATTATGCAGGCAAATCAGATTTTTCCAAGAAATAAAATTTTTTTTTTTCAAGAACGTGACAAGTACAAGTATATACCGGTATTCTAAGGCTAAATCTTCTGTCATGGGTCTATATACAAGACTAAACCCAAGCTTTTAATTAGAAAAACAAAATACTAAGTGGACGTCAATGAAAGCTGTAATTCGTGATATGCTACTGCTGAATACATTTATACATATGACGAGAATGGTCATCAGATAGGAGATAAAGGTAATATTAGTAACAATTAAAACTACCAAAATGGGTCGGATTGCAAAAGGTAGAAAACCAATAATCACTCTACCTTTTAACAAGAGGCTCCCAGGAGCCTAAATCGCTCACCTGGTCTTGATGTCAACCCTATATTTTGTAGAGCTAAATGAGCTGAACATTTAAGCAAGCAACAGTTTTTTCTTTATCTACTATAGTTTTTATTTTATAGGTCAAAAACACGAAAAACCGTTATTTTAGGGGCCGTAACCCCTATAAGGGGTCATCTGACAACTTCCACCCTATGGAGACTTTTGTACAGCTAAATGAGCTGAACATTTAAGCAAGCAACAGCTTCTCTCTATCTGCAATAGTTTTCATTCCATAGGCCAAAAACATGTAAATACATTATTTCAGGGGCTGTAAACCCTATAAGGGGTCATCTGAAAACTTCGACCCTATGGAGACTTTTGTAGAGCTAAATGAGCTGAACATTTAAGCAAGCAACAACTTTTCTCTATCTGCAATAGTTTTCTTTCTATTGGCCAAAAACATGAAAAAACATCATTTTAGGGGCCGTAACCCCTATAAGGGGTCATCTGACAACTTCGACCCTATGGAGACTTTTGTAGAGCTTAATGAGCTGAACATTTAAGCAAGCAACAGCTTCTCTCTATCTGCAATAGTTTTCATTCCATAGGCCAAAAACATGTAAATACATTATTTCAGGGGCTGTAAACCCTATAAGGGGTCATCTGACAACTTCGACCCTATGGAGACTTTTGTAGAGCTAAATGAGCTGAACATTTAAGCAAGCAACAGCTTTTCTCTATCTGCAATAGTTTTCTTTCTATTGGCCAAAAACATGAAAAAACATCATTTTAGGGGCCGTAACCCCTATAAGGGGTCATCTGACAACTTCGACCCTATGGAGACTTTTGTAGAGCTTAATGAGCTGAACATTTAAGCAAGCAACAGCTTTTCTCTATCTGCAATAATTTTCATACTATAGGGCAAAAACGTGAAAAAACGCTATTTTTCACCTTTAAGGGGCTGTAACCCCTATAAGGGGTCATCTGACAACTTTGACCAAATGGAGACTTTTGTAGAGCTTTTAATGCTGAAGCAGTAGGGTGGCATCAGATTTCATCTATCTCTTATACTTTTTGATTTACAAGCCAAAAACAGTAGTCTGACCCCCTTGGTCTATTTTTAGCAACGGCGGCCATGTTTTTCGACGAATCAAAAATCCCAACATCAGTTCTGTGGGGGATACCCTAAGGTACCATCAGACCAAATTTGGTTTGAATCTGTTCAGCGGTTTCAGAGGAGAAGAAGTTTGAAGAAAAGTTAACGACGACGGACGACGACGACGACGACGGACGACGACGACGGACGCCAAGTGATGGCAATAGCTCACATGGCCTTTGGCCAGGTGAGCTAAAAACTTGTGAAACAAAAATTCAAAGGCATCTTTTTTGGTCCATCAGATTATATTTGTGTAAGTTTCATGATAGTACCACTATAAAGAAATGTCCTGGTGAAAGCAATCAAGATCGCCACTTCAGCCATCTTAAACAATAAACCTTATAAAGTGTACCTTGCACAGTCCTTCAATCACATTCTTTGCCAAAAGTCTCCGGGTTTCTTTAATTATTCTTCTGTTCTGTATAGGGAATCTTTCCAATAAGTTATTTGCTGTATTATCATTCAAACCTGATGCTTCATCGTTGTTGTTCTCAGCAAGTGATGGTTGTTCCGCCAGAAAATTACAGGGCTGAAAAAAATATCCTTCATTTAAATCTTTACAAACTGTTTGGAGTTATAATGTATTCTGAACTTCTTACGCTTTGGCCGCTGCATGCAGCATTGACCTATGGTCTAATATCTCTATCGATAGGGTAAAGGTTCTTGAACATTTATAAGTAACTAAAGATATGATAGACATCCGTTAAAAATGTTGCAGTCATTTTATTACGAAGTTATCTTACGCTTTTTTACGTTGCGGCCTTGATTTTTTGATATCTTCATCTAGAATCAAAAAAGTTCTTTCTCATATATCATATGTTACAATTTAAAAACGTTTCATTTAAATCTGTGGACAAATCTTTGCACTTTTTACAATAGTACTATTGTGCGAAAACCACATTGTTGACGCCTATAGCGTTATAAGCAAGCAATTCCATTGCGGCTCGGCTGAAAAAAGATTGAACCCTGTGAATTTTAACGTAATTAGCTTGATTTTAGCTCTATTCGTGTACAAAGACGCAATATGCAAGTATATTTTCCCTTTGTTCTAAATAGCATGCTGGAGTTTCAAGATATAAGAAGAAAACATTTGTATGTTGACTGAGAAAAAATAAATGTCCATTTACCAATTTTACACTAAGATAGCACGTAAAATTAAGATTTTAAAAATGGTTAAAACACAATCTAAGAATTAATCTTAAAGATGTAACCTACCTTATCTTTTGATTGTTGTTGCCCAGCATGGTGGATCTGTAAAAAGCTACAACACAGCTGCAGAAGTTGTTGGTCAGCTGTCTCTTGACAGAAACTCAAACATTCCTAAAAACCAGAAATTAAAAGTCAGTTAAATATCCAAGGATCAAACAGTATGTTACTTTAACTAGCACCTTTTGTGACTTTCTGAAGAAGTTTTGAGCTCTCGATTGTCTGATTTCCACTCATGACAACATAGAATTGTTAATGATGCTAATATTCATTTTTCGAAATCAGACCAATTGCAATTTTCATTCTTCAGGAAAGTAAGCAACCTTTTCAATATTGTTTTGCCAGGTATTTAGACTCAGTCTGCTAAATACTCAACATTTTGTTACCTTTTACACTTTAAAATATTTGTTTATAAAATGGATCTTACTTTAAAAATATCTATTAGTTGACAGCATATTTTCTTTTCATCATTTTCTGAGTTTTTCTCTAGATTCTCATAGGCATCTGTCCATTCGTTGTCATATAAACTGTTACATTTCTCTGCCAACTTCTCAGGTCTATGAGGATTGCTGAGGTCAGCAATAAATGGATTAGAGTCTGTCAGACTGTTACCTGCTATCTTACTCAAACTAAATGTAAAGAAATATAATAAAAATTTGCGCTTTTTCCATGGGTGATCGGTCTCAAAGGTTCAGATATTTCAAAGAAAAGGTGTGTTGAGCCGGGTTTTATGGCGACATATGACAATTGTGGTCAATAAACGTTACACTGTAAGGATGACGGACTAAACGCGGGGTTCAAAGGTTGAGGGTTGGACCATACCAGTATTATATTAGCAATGTATTCATGGTATTTGGCTCGTATAATCTCTCATCTTTATTAATTAATGTGTTTTAGTTTCATACATGTACTACCCAAGTTCTAATAACTTTAACCTTTAACTTTTGTCAATATCGTCTGAGTATACTGAATAAGAAATAAACGATGGGTTTAGGAGATCGATTTTTGAATATTTGATTATCATAATTGCTGAAAATAAGTAATAAAATTGAAACGGTGCATAGTGATGTTTAATAGAAAAACATATCTAAAGAATGCAAGCGTAAAACTTTATGATAGACTTATACAGCAAGTTCTTACAATTTTCATTTATATGTTCCCTATAGGACTGATAGAAGTACAATTTGCTAAGATACCTACCTAGTACGAAGGGTGTCCTTTTCTGAGATCAAACTTTTGTTTTCAATTCTGAGTTTGTTGTTTTCCTCTTTGAGTCTATCAAGTTCCTTTTTAAGAGTGTCATCGGGTGTGTGCTTCTTTAAATCAATTATAGTCTTTTCATGTTGTACATTTAGCTTATCCTTTTCCCTTTTAAATTTCTCTAGCTCGATGTGTAATTTTTCATTTTCTTCGTTTTTCTTTTTAATACTTTCTTCTTGTTCCTTTACTTTTCTATCCAACAATTGAAAAAAGACAATGAGCAAACAATAACCGAAGAGATAAATTTCAAATGTCTTTAAGCCTCGCTATTGACCAAAGGTGGGTTTATTCTAAAGTTATATGAATGTTGCTGTCTCTTACATTTACGAAGTTTAACAAGGTTCATGGTTCGATCCTCGTCGGGGATGAAACTTTCATCAACCAATTTTGCGACTCTCTATTGATACAATTTGCGAGAATGGTCTCGAGGAACAATGCTAGTCCTTCGGAAAGAACAAAATATGTTTGTCCCGCGTATTGGGAGGGGGAATACCGAATGCACGTTAAAGACCCCCTTGTAAAGTTTGATAAGGGTATAGGCGAAAAGGGGACCGCTACAAAGGCCACACTCGAAAACTGCATACTGGAGAGGATTTTCACCTAAGCGTCAACCAAAATACCTTTTAAACTAAATTTTACGAAATCCAACTTCTTAGTAGATTTAATTTGCCTATTCTCGGTAGGAAAGTTGAAGCAAATATTTAGTAAAATTTGGATGTTTTTAAGCATTTGGTTTTATCAAATGTCAATCGCAAGACGGTGAGTTGTGGACACTGGTTGTTTTCTACTTGAAATTTCAAATCGCCGTTATTTCATGACTATTTATTCCACATTGCATTATTATTGTCTTAATAAATCATGCATGCAGCACTTCTCCAATTAACGTTGAACTAACTTACTTTTCAAGTTTCGTCTTTACATCTTCCATTTCCGTGGAATACGCCATGGTCTGAAAAGAAGCATAAAAATATAGGCCATATCAAGGTCTTTTTTTAAGATAGAGTATGTTTTGACAAAAAAGCTTGTGTGACTTTTGAAATTTAAACGCAAAAGACGTACGCGATTTTTTCTGTTGAATTGTTCTAATGTGTTGGTGTATAGTATTATATTCCTTTGAAAAAAGCAAGGTGTGTTTTTACATCTAAAATTGCTTGTTAACTTTTAATACAAAAGCTTCGCTGTTTTGCGGTCGTATTTTTACGCACTTTATGTTATCACCTAACAATAAATGTGTGTCAAAGACTGCGTAACTGCTTTGTGCAATAACTGTATTTGCTATACTTGTTAAAGCTCCTCTTTTGTTGGCTCTTTTGTTATTAGTTACAAAAACATGACCTGTGCTTGGTAAGAAAGAATGTTCCAAACATGTTGAAGTTATGATATTGGGTTTCATCAGAATTGGTACAGTATTATAACACGCTAGCACTTTCAGAGAGCTCTCGAATTGTAAAAAGTTATGTTGTTGTTGTTGTTTTTTTTTATATGTTTAGTGTTGTTCCACAATATAATAAGATTGTGTAAATGTTAATAGGTATTTGCTTATTTATACATGCATGTAGAAATTCGAGAATAAAAGAATCTACCGGTTCGGATTGCTTCTTGGTAGTTTTTCTGAGCGTTGTACCAAATAGCTTCTGGCTATGTTATAAATAGAAAAAAATACATGATTGAAGATCGATGAATGCATAAAAATATAATAAGCATTGTAAATGACAATTTTTACGCTTTAATCTACTAAAATTAACCCCCTTTTCAATACATACGGGTACACACACCCGATCCTAAAGATACACCATTTTGTCTTGAAATCAATTAAAAGGGAAACAAACATAGTCATGACTTTTTAACCCTAACCAAATACAAACAATTGTAACTGTTCATCGGAAAGTCCAACTTCACTTTTATCTTTTAAATTCCTCTGCGTCAAAAATACCATTGAATCACTACGTTTCAAACACAAAACGGATTGCTTAACGTTTATAATATAGGGTAACGAGACGACCTATGGCAAACTTACATCTAGAAATCCCGTATTTTTCTACGAACACATTCTTGTCTCCCGTAAAGTTCTCGAGTGAAAACAACAATAAAGAAGCAACATAACGTTACACTGGCAATTTTGTTTACGTTAATTGTTAATTTGACGATAAAGTTTAACATTTAACGTCGCATTTCTCAACAGCAAAATTAACGTTAAAAAGTTTAACACTAAATTAACGTTAATGTTTAACACTAAATTAACATTAAAAAATTTAACGTTAGACTATAACGTTAATTTAACATAAAATTAGCGTTACATTAACGTTAAATTAGTGTTAATCGAGCTTACCGTTAATTTAACGTTAAGACAAATTGCCTGTGTATGGCATTGTGTTAGCAAATCTTATAATGAATCATTGAGATGCGTTGCGTACGAAATGTTGCTACACAAGTAGCAAAGGCTGACGATTGGAATGTTTAAGTCTTCGTGTTTGCCATTAGTTTTATTTTAAAAAATAAAAAGAGTCCTTGCATTGGTTGCCTGCTTGTGACCCTCACTGTGCATTCATTTAGTAACTTTAACCATTCAAACATCAATAAAATATGCCAAGTTTAAGCATATTCTATGCAAATTTTATTGCATTAAAATATATGAATGGGTGTCTTTTTAAGCAGGCGTATGAATGAGATGGGTACAAAATATCTGGGCAGCACATCTGTACCCCAAAGTACTCGGAGTTATTTACCCTACCCCCGTGGGTACAGTCGTCGAACTTTCAATTCGACAGAACCAAAAATTGTTTTATAACTCTCTAGTGATACCATGGATACATAAGATCAAATTATTACGATTATAGTGTATACTTGCCTCTTGTCTCCTTCTGCTTCTGATTCTTGGAAATTTTCAGACATGTTTTAAACAATTATTGCTCTAAAATAAAGAAAAGAACATTTGAATGTTAATCGTTATAATATGTGTGCTCTTTCAATTGTGCAAGATGGTTTGATTGCTTTAGAGCTTTTTAGAGAAAAACGTCAAAGAATTTCTCAATTTTGCACAAAGAAATCGAAACTTCAATCAACCAGAAAATGGACGAAATGTTAATTTTGACAATGAAAACTAATTATTTAATGTAATTCTTCGGTTTGCATTGGTTATGTGTTTAAACCAGAGATTGTGCACGCCTACTTTGGACCGGGCCCATTGGCCTTATATAGTGCATTAGCAATATAATTCTAAATTCGGTGTTGTCAAAGTTTTATTGCTTTATTTGATATGTAATAGAATCATGGTCAACGTGAAATACCAGAAAGCATACTACTAGTATTTAAAATGTTTTTTTTAGCATTTTGTGACAATCTAACTTTGCGAAAAAATATCCTTGATGTCATGTTTTAAGTAACGAACGACTTTAAGATTCGCAAAATATAACATGTAACATGTGTATCATCTTGCTCGTATTTGTTCTTGAGAGCAAATTTTAGAACAAAAGCAGATTTTGCTGATGTTTAAAGGAAAGACCTTTGCAGAGTTGAATCAGATGTCAACCAAAGATTTATACAGTCAGTGTCTATACCACTTCTTTGCTGAATGACATCGCTGCGCATTAAGTTTCCTTCTTGGGTACTAGACCCGACAATACAATGTGTTACCTACACTGCATGGTGTGGACTAGACTGGGCTTTCCCAGTTGTGACACTTGTCCGTCTCGTACTAACAATTAGGATTTTTTCTCCAAAACTTTCTTAGGTCAACTTAAACAACTGTCCAGGGTCGCCTCCGACGCCTTGCTGTTGTGCCTGCAGGGATGTGAATTAACATTCTTTGTGCATTAGAACATGCAATTCGTTAAAAGCAATGACCCTAACTTTTTGGAATGACAAATACATAATAAACACACGTATGGTGAACATAGTACAACTATTTCTAAATGGGTTAACTTACCAGGGGGAAGTTAAATACTGTGTATAGATAACTATTCTATTTTCGCTTTAAATGGGTATAGATATCACAATGCATAACAACGGAAACAGTCAGTGATTTCATAAAATTAAACATGTTAAATGACCTCGTATAAGGAAATATCATTATCGGGTTATTAGAATTAACCTTAGTCTTTGAGTTTTAAAGATACAAATTTCGCAAAATTAAAGGTTTGCCAATGCAATTTGAAATAAAGAGATATTGTATTGTAATGCCCGCCCCCCAGCGTATGGTATCAAACAGGATGTAGATGTCCGATATGTCTGAAAAGGCGAAGGACGCGCAGTTTGTCATACTGAATTTTTAACATTACAACTTACAATGTATGAGATATGGAAGACACCTATTATTTTTAGTCAGGGTCACAAGAGAAAAAAAGAAATTTTAAAGTGAATTTTCGTGTCTTTTAAAAGTCGCTGTAGAGGCTATATAGCCAATAGTCGCTACTATAAAACGGTTTAGAGAACTGAAAATTCATAAGGCTTAATTGGTGGTACGATTTCGAGAAGTTTCGTCCTTTTAGCTTGTTATAATGAAACTGCTAAATGGCCCACACCTGACAGCCTCTGTTAATTATTACTAAAAAAAAACAAACGCCAGTAGATACAGTAATTCAACAACAGCAGCATGTCGATGGAAGATTTTTTGCAAATTGAAACATGCAATTGACAACAACAAATGAGAAGATGTTCAAACTCTTAATTTTGCTTATGACTTTTCTGTCAGATCAGAATGCCACCCTAGTACTTTCACAGTTGACGAGTTTCCACAAGTCCTTGTTCCAGATGACATAGCTCTTGGTAACTTGACTGCAATAAAGACCACCAGGAACGCAATCTCATTAAAATAAGATCTCCAACGGAACGTAGTATAGTTTAGGAGATCTTATTTTAATGAGATTGACCAGGAACGGCAATTGTCATATCTCTAGCAATTACGGGTAAATTTTATGCAAATAAAAAATAAAAAATTACACGATCAGATGATGTAACGGCTTGTTTAGGGGGGAGGCGGCATACCAATATCATATCCCCGTAAATTGGTCAAATATCCCATCCCGAAATAATGTGTTTTCCAATATCTCATACCGTTAAATATAATGGATTTAAACAACCCATATCCCAGTAAGTTTTGCGCCAAATATCCCGTATCCCAAGAATAAAATATGCGAGTATCCTATATCCTAATATACGGTACCCTAAGCTAGTCATATATGGGGCACGACGTTTTCATTTTGATATTTATATATTCCCATCGAATAAAACGTCGTTTCCCATACCAATTAAGTCTTATGTTATAGGACTTACCAGGCACGGATTTAGACGGGGACGCACCCGGCGACCCCCCCCCCACCTAAAATGTGAAAAAAATTTTTTTACCATGAAATCAATCAAACAGGCCTAAATTTCGCGCTTCGCTCCGCTCGGCTAATATTTAATACCTCGCCCCCTCTAATCAAAAATCCTGGATCCGCGTCTGCTAACCCTAAGCAAGCCTGGATGAAGCGTGTAATGTATTATAAAAAAGGACATGTATTAAATAAAATATATAATTTGTGGCCAGACATACGATGGAGCTATGTGTTTATGTCTTGACCAAAAAGTGGTGTTCAAAAGTTAATCAAAGACCAACAGCCTAAAGCACTGTATAACCACTGTCATGGCCATCGCCTGAATCTAGCTTGTTCGGATAGCATCAAAAAGATCAAACTGATGAGTGATGCACTAGATACAGTACATGAAATTACAAAACTTGTCAAAAAATCAACACAGCGGGACACTCAACTCGAGAAAATTCGCAAATCAGCTGCAGTCAAGAGTCCCTGAAATATGGACTCTTTGTCCAACAAGATGGACGGTAGTTTAAGCGGATGCTATGATGTCTATTAATTTAGTTACTTTGTTTCGTTGATGCAACTGTGGGAATGGTCATTAGAAACTTGAACGGCCTGAAATACGGACTCTTTGTCCAACTTGGCAAGATGGACGGGTAATTTAAGCGGATGCTATGATGTCTATTATAAGTAACTTTGTTTCGTTGGTGCAACTGTGGGAATGGTCATTAGAAACAGTAAAGGACACTGAAATGAAGTCAAGAATCAGAGGTGTTAAGTGCACATGAAATGTTTTGATTTGGCCTTGGTCTTAGTAGTCTGGTTGAATGCCTTTTGAGCCGTGAAATGTTGATAATCTATAAGTTCAGGACTCCAGTCGAAAGATTTGTCAGCTGCCGAAGTAAAAGTCATCCAGTTTCCAGTTTCGTACAGAATAAAGTTGGCATATATGTGACAGTGGAATCTTTGGACTTACAAAGTTGAATCAGGAACATTAAATAAACATGTTTTAAAATGTTCCTGGTTGAATTAAATATTGAGACTTTTTGAAATATATACTGATCTATACTAGTATTTTCAAATTTTACAAATAAAATATTGCTTACGAAACCCATCTTTTTAGATCTGTGATTAAGTGCCAGGATATAGCAAAATGCAGGATTTTGCACCATTTACCCCCAGAGCTTTTCGGGGCCTTGAGCGCCCCCCCCCGTACCCCTTGCCGTAAAGCCACCCCTGCGAGGTGGACATCTCGCCGTACCAATATCATTTGCGATGCTACGCCTCTACATGGTACGTTGAGTCCGTCATTATCTTGACAATTACTCAACGCTTCCGGTGCATAAAGAAAATTTAGAAGATTATATGTCCAAAATTATTTAAATGTGTTTGTTTGATGGTTTCTCTGTATTATCTGGTTCCTCTGTTTGATGGTTTCTCTGTATTATCATTTTGATTTAATTGCACAAATTTGAGCAGTCATCATGTATATACTCAAAATTCTATTTTTTTAGACAACTCTAGAAACAGAAAAAAGGTTGCTCTGAAGAGGGAGGAAACTACAGAGAGCGTGTAATTTACGGATTTAGCCGAATGTTTCCGATTATTACCTGGATGACATCATCGGAATGTGCATAAATTCGAATCGCGCAGTTTTCATCACATCCGTCAGTTCCAGACAGAAAGAAACAAGTTTCCACAACAAACTCGCACAGAAAAAACATCCAACAATGACGACCACAAATTGCTATCAAGGAATGGGAGACGATCAAAACCCAAGTTCAAGGTTTTAGTTTTTTTTAAAGAATTTCTGTTTCAAAAACTGCTAGCCGGCGGTACCGGTCTAAGAAAAGGAGCCCGTTGCTCTTTTACGATTTTTGTAATTTTTAGACCGGGCAGTCATGAAAATTAGCACAGAACATCCTTCGACCTGTAAAAATGTGTTCGGTCCTCTAAATTTTAGCAACTTTTGGAACAAAAATCCCAAATCCTAAAATTAAAAAAAAATCCAGAGTATGGTCTATGGATAGTTCTGTATCTGTTTGGGTTATGTTGTAGTAATGTACTGTAATATCCAATGCTGCCTTTTAATCAAAGGGATAGAGCGCCAGAGTGTTACTGGCGATGGTTCCTAGGGTGGTCTTGAATGCTTCTATGGAAGTGGCTTGCACTGACTACATTGTCTGGTAGACAATACTATAGGGTTGCACAATATTCGTTGTCATTTAGACGAGGTCATCAGGGGTCATGGGGAGGAAAAACGATGTCATTCATTGTCTATCAAAGATTCTTCTGTAATTATTCAGCATACAGGGTAAAAATCATTTCCAACTGAAAAATAAACCTACAATCAACATTTCCAACCCATAAAAAAATCAATCTTGAACGGAAATAAAGAAATAACTTTCTTTGTCCATTGGCGAGTTGGAACCAGTTTTTTTTTACCTGTTCTTCCTCATTTGGCTAAAATAATGACCAATCCTGCAAATGCGCAACCACTGTATACATTTCATATGAAACTGGTTTCAGGTGGTCTCGCATCAAATATGCTTTTTTCTAGGTATGATGACTTCCTGTGCAATAGAGCAATAGATCAAATTAAAAATTGCTTTGTTTATGAAATGGAATCTTCAGACTTCCTTTTTGGCAATATTTCTACACATGTTAGAATAATTTTTGTCATTCAATTGAAGTATTTACCACTTATATTAAAGATATCATTGTTTTCATGATCTCACAATGGCTTTTGAAAAAGTGTAAGAGGCAACAAACCAGTTCAATTCGCAAACTGGTTAAGTCATATGATGATTTCTGTATAATTGATGGATTTTTTCGGAAAAGCAATGAACTCTAAGGTCCAAACTATCCAATAAGTTACAGCCTTTTAACAAAAAGACACATCAATAGTCAGATCAACCATGATATTGAACATGTTGAAGAACCGATACCTTGGATACATAAGACAATCTTCAACATGGGCTATATGTATACTTAAATAAACCATGCATTTACAAGTTCGAAAGCAATATATTTTACAGATCAGGATTATTGGACTTGTGGCTAAATTTGAAGACTGATTTGCCTTCTACATAGTGACATTGCCTTTTGGGGGGTGGGATAAAGCATTATATCAATTAAATGGTTATAAACAACCCATCTGATCAAAGGATTGAATGAGCTTACATGATTGCAACTTTACAACATGGAAGATCTCAACTGGAAAACGCAAAGGTCAAGAATTTTTAGTATTTATACACATATAAAAAAAAAGTACAATTAATTTCATAACTAATCCAAAGTTTTACTTGGTTTTATATAAAATGAAAAAAAAAATAATTGTGTACATCTATGCAATGAAAGTTAAATGTTTTATGTATTTTCAGAGTTTTGAGACCTCCAGGTGGCGGATCAAGTGATATTTTTGGTACAGGTTCCGTTGCACACAACGAGAATAAAACCAACAGGCAATTGAATCAATCTTCCAATATATTTGGTGGGGCTGAAGCTGCAGGTGAAGACCAGCAGGGATATAAACATATCAACAGGAAGCCACAACACTCAAGCCAGTCTGCCATTTTTGGAGAAGATAAGTCACCATCAGCAAATGCTGCAGACTTGAAGAAGAAAAACCAAGAGGGTATGAAAAACATCTTTTTTAGGTTGATAGACATGAAAGAAGGATTTAAGTTGATGTCAGATTTGTTTGTTTTTATCAAGTACAATTGGTACTTATTCAGTTTGTACATGTAATGCAATCTGTATGCACTTGTACATACATGTACATGTATATGCAATTGAGTTACTTTCTGTCAACCACATAATGTATAGATAATATTTTAGATGAATCAGAAATGAATGTTTCATTTATATTAAGCTTTGTGTATGCATAAAATGTTTATCTCATTTTCAGTTCATATGTAAAACTTTTCTAATGTTTCAATTGCACATCTTACACTTGGAGTCGTACACAAGATCATGCAAATTATCACACATTCATTTTATATTTTCTATTCTTTATCTGCAACATGTTTATTTATTATTTCTTAAGTCAGATGACAGTTACATGTATAAAAGCTCTTTGTCTTGTTTATAAAAATTAAACATGTTAAAACTGACTCATTTTTCAACCATAATTCATGTAATTATTAGAAAAAGCTCACATCATAAACTATTCTAATCACTTCAATCCGTAAAAAATAACAATTGCAGTTTAATGTCACAATTTATTAATACAGTTGTACATTATTGCATGTTTAAAAACATGTAGTTTTGCATGTTTAAACATGTAGTTACAGGTTTAAATCTAAAATTATAAGTCGACAAAATATCATATTTTGTTAATTATCATAATTCATGTACATTTACATGTAAACAAACTATGCATGTCCTGATATAACTGCATGGGTTGGGGCTTTTACTGACTAACATATCTTCTTGTTACAGCAGTCAATGGTATTAAACATCACCCTGAAACAAAGACTAAAAGTAAGAGTGTGTTCAAACTTCCTTAAATAAACAATTGCCACAAAATGGAAAGAATGTTGCTTAGAAAGAAAAGGTGTTTGTTTGATATCATGTATATGTGTTTAAACCACCAATGACACATGAATGATGTATAAGGTTTTGAAGAAGCACCATTTAAATTGCCTTATTCATTATCTGAATTAGTATAAATTTTGTAAAATGTACATTGTATGTCTCTATCATGTCTATGCTAAACATGATTTACCCAGTTCATGAAATAAATCTACTACATCTAAATAGATAACTTTCATTAAACATGTTTAATACAGGAAAATTGTAAGCATAACATAGCTGTAAGAATAAAATATCTACATGTGTCTATAAAATTGCTTTTAGCTTGAAAGAATTTTTCGTTATGCATGCATATTTTTGGGGATAAACACGAATGTATTTGGTTTAGGGTATTCATGCTTATGTTGCATGTATTTTGTTTTTAACTTTACAGTAACGAATTTCTTTTCTACATTTTCATGGCATGCCTTTTCAAAGTTAGAATTGGTTCTGTGGTGCATATGAAAAGCATGAAAGCCCCAAATTATGGTACTTCTAACTTGATACTTATATAGGTGAAGAATTTCCAGCTTATGATAGATCTGTTTATGTTGCTCAGATGACCCCTCAAAGGAGGAATATTCAACAAGGTATTTATTTGTAGCCCCAAGCTCCCCTTAAAATTTTGGCTAAGGCCAAAAAAAAAGTGGGTGAGTTTACTGTCACCCGACCCTACCTAATTTTTACCCCCCTACCCTAAAGTTTTTTTTGAGCATTTTCCATTAAGCACTGTTAAAGTCACAAAGCCGTCCCCATAGACTCAAGGTAAAAAAAAATTATAGAAAAAAAATTATTTCCTACCTACCGACCCTAATTTTTTTCAGCATGTGACAGTAAACACACATACTTTTTTGTTTGGCCTAAGCAAACAACCAATAAAATCAGGATATTCAGGGTATGAAACTGGTCTCAAAAACTTAGTTGCCTTGAATCCAAATTTGCAATATTTTCATTATTATGTCTGATAAGAAACATTTCAATTTGTTTTTCAACTTATTAAATTAAGGTAAAGAGAATGTAAGGATGCATATGTTAGTTGATAATGCACATAAAAGCTTGTAGAAAAGGGAGTTCAAACATAATATTTACTTGAAATACATTTGTAGTATTTGATACATGTTTTAAGCTTGTTATTTTTGCATTTAGTTTCCTCCTACAACCCAATAACAAATGAATCATATTATGGTCAAGGAGAAGAACAGCAACAAGATCAATTTAACAAAAGAAGTGGACAAAATGCCAATAGAAATTCCAGTTATAATGTTATTACTAATGAGCTATATGAAAATAACAGTGAACCATCTCCCGCTAAACCTGTTGGCAAACGAGTATTGAGTACCTCGTCTGAAGAAGGTGCGATCTTTTTTGTTTGTGTTTTGTGTTTCCTAGTTTGACATTTGTGTAGTTTTAATGCTAGTTTTCACGATAGTTTGATAGTATAACTCGTTGCTCTACATTTATGAAAAATTATTTGAAACTTGTAGGATTATTAAATTTAATGAATGAGGGTATTATTTACAAAATTGCATATTAATGTAAAATATCTTCTGAATTTGTCCCCCTAAGCAAAGATAACCAGATGAACCTATTAATTATTTAGATATCCCAAGTCATACCTTGTTGCATATTCCAAAAAAAATAAAATCAATACTTGGTGTAGAGCTTTGATGATTTTACTAAATCACTTATACATAATCATTCTTTTTGTTTCACATTGTCATCTGGAAGTTCTTTATAAATGCTATATTGAATTGATGATTCATTTTATTCACAGTTGATGAACACAAAGTCTCATTAATGAAAAAGTAAAATTTATAAAATCAATATAATACAGTCATGTATAAACCTTTTCTTTGTGTACTTAACCCTTATAATTGCATGGTTTGTTTTGCATGTTTGGATATAATAAAAGGCATGGCATGTACCTAATATATATTGATTATTTATAAAATGATTTAATCCATAATGATTATCTTTGCAATACCTTAACACCAAGAAAATCTTATAATTTGTTGATTTGTTGTAGCATTATGATGTGAATGTTCAAACATAAAAAGCTCAGTAAACATCACTTGGTTAAGTATATACATGTAGCATCAAAATACATGTAAAGTATAAACATAATTTGTCTTTTCAGTGATCTTGTTGGCTTATTTTCAAAGCTGCCCCAGCCCTTTTTTAATGGGAAAAAATGTTCCATTTTATAATTAATAAGTATTCAGTAAAAAGTTACCTTTATATAAAACCTTGGTTTTAAGATAAATGACATAGTACACAAAAATGTATATTTATTAACCTAAAGGAAAATGAAGAAGAAACCATTAACCAATCATTAAAGCAAGCACAAATGCATTTACCTTTGTTTTGCTTCAAATATCATCATTTGGGAATTTTTAACCTTTAATTATTAAGGAAAATTTTTATCAATTTTAGGAAACTTTCTCTTGGAAAAATGTCTTATTTCTGAGGTTAATATTGGCAAACAATATCACTTCTAATTTTGCTTTGTTTTTTGTCAGCTATAAGTTGGATCATTTTAAAAATTCAGGGTAAAAATATACTAATTTATATTTTATATGCACTTTTATTGCCTTGTTGGTTTTTATAGAGGTAAAAAAAGTGAGAGAGAAAAAAAATCATGATAAGGCATTGATTAGAATTTATAAGTGTGTTATATCTTGAAATAGCTACGCTTTGCTTTAGCAGAAGTTAGTTTTACACTGTAAGTTAAAACAGTCCATGAAATATTCTTGGCCAAAATTCATCTTTTATTTTTATTTCAGACTTTTTTGCTAGAACAAATGTTTGATACAAATATTCTTTAATTTCAGCTAAAAGAAATTTCTATAAGGATCCAGACTCTCTCCTGAATATTTTTTTACCCATGAATTGTAATAGAAATGATAGATGATTAAAATTATTCACTTTATTGAATAACAAAAAGGTCGATGTGCTTGTATCCAAGTTATATGATGTAAAACATTTGGCAGGAAAGAAAAAAAAAACTCTTCTAGAGTAGATTTTATGTTATTTTGTTTTTGGTCTAAAACCTCAATATTTGTTTAAAACATACAATATTTTTCTTAGCGGTATTTTGTCATCTTCAGTATTGACAATGATTGAATAGTAAAATAAATAGGGGTTATTAATTTTAATACAGAGTTTCTGAATATGTGAAGAGTGATCATCCTTTATAGTATTTAGATACTACATCTTGGTCAGTTTAGTGTTTTATGTTAATTTCTAAAGGTCAGGTGATTAGAAAGTTTATGGTGTGAGCACAATATATTCTTCAGAGAGTTTTAATGACTACGAAATCTGAAGATATATTTTCATAATTATCTGATTATGTTGGTCTAACAATTACGTTTTGTAACGATACTCTTCCACATGACCTTACATTGTAGTTCTAATAATAAAACGCTATAATGCTCGGTAACAAAATCTCAATTATTTATAATTTTGATCCTGAGCTTACTAGTAAAGTTCAGGATCAAAATAGTTTAAGTGTCAATATTATCGTCAAAACTTTATTTTTTTATTCATGAATCTTTTCAATAAGATATAAAGCAAGCTAGTGCATTTTAAAGTTTCCCTGACTATCAATTCCAAGTCTTGAGAAGGCTAACCAGAAAATTTTGACTTGCTCCATTACGGGTCATGGGACCCCTTTGTAGCTCCTCCTACATGTTGTGAGCATTAAGATGTCCGAGCAGCTACATTATTGCAGCAAACATGACCTGAGGTACACAGTACAAGTCTCACTAAATGTGAAGAAAGGATACATATATATTGCAAGGCTAAGCATCATATATTTTGGACATACATGTTTTCTTGTTTTAGATGCTTTATTCATACAAGTTCTATAAATGTTTGGTTTTATATTTTTAGGCACTTATAACCCAATAACAGGACAACTTATAGGAAATAAGGTAAGAAATAAAAAGTACAACAAAGTTACAAACAGTAGATTTTGCTAATACATTTGTACATACTATATAAATATAAGTATATATGACAATTGTGGTCTAAAAACAGAAAACTCTTAAAAAA
This sequence comes from Arcuatula senhousia, assembly GCA_963971305.1. Lineage (NCBI taxonomy): Eukaryota > Metazoa > Mollusca > Bivalvia > Mytilida > Mytilidae > Arcuatula > Arcuatula senhousia. The sequence goes on from OZ020312.1 coordinate 13,925,809, forward strand.
CCATTGAGAAGCAGACTGGATCAAAGATTAGATGCAAGTTTTTTTTTAAATTGTACAACAAAAAACATTCTGGGAATAAGGTGTTAAAAACACTGTGAGAATCTTTCCACAGAGGAATATAAGTATATATGTTACTGTTAAAGTGTCTAATTAGGTATAATATACAAAAATTCCACTAAATATGCATAATGGTCAACATTTTACAATGTATGAATCTTATTCTACAATTTTTGGTCGGATTTCACGGAGTGAAAAATCCGGGTTATAAAATGGTGAATGTCGGGCAGGCAGGCGGGAAAATTTTTTCGTAACACTTTTCTCAGCAACTACTAATCACAGCCACTTGATATTTGTTATGTAGCATCGGGGTGGGGTCCCATAATGTGTGATACGATTTCAGGTCTTTCGCTCACCTACTTCTTGTTTAACGAAATCCGGCCATTTTTGACTTGGACAGATTTTTTTTATATCAAAGCAGTAAATTTGTATAAAAACTTTTTGAGTAATTTGTATATTTACTGGTGGGAATTAGGAGTTATTTATATTTCCATAACCAATTAGTAATTATGCATCCATGTATTTACTGAAAATTTAGGAATAATGCATAATACACTTTACCGTAACATATATACATGCTTTTATCAAATTTATACACATTTTTGGTTACAAATATGGATCTTGATTTTGCACAGTATTGGTAGTCATCTGTTAACATTTATAACAGAACTATTATCACAAAAATTTACATTAGTTGGTTTGAGGTTAAACATAAAACAGCTTGAAAGGTTTGCCTTTTGAATTTTGGTATAAATGCCAACTATCAACTATTTCAATTTCAATCTCAATTTTTTTCATTGTATGCTTATCACAAAATAATAAAATCCAAGAAAACACAACAAAAAAAGGCAAAGACACACCAAAGTAAATGAAGATCACAACAGTCCTGACTTGGTCAAAACAGACCTGGATGGTCATGATTTACAAAGAAACATAACTTGGCTTGACAGTGTCTTCATTTCTTGCTAAGCTTTTTTTGACATTTTATATTGAACAGAGTTACAGACTTGCAGTGTCCTAATGACATACATGTACTCATTATATACTTGTCTATATCTTGCAGTCAGATCAACAGCAAAAAAATTCATCCAGAGTTCTGAACCCACCAGGCGGCAAATCTTCTGGTATATTTTGAAGGGTTTCCATAGCAACTGCCATGTAAACAGTCTCGGTCCCAATGGCTTCTACTTGATATGAAAGCTGCTTGAATGTATAGGAAAGGAGACTGCAGTTGATTTGTTGTTCAGACTTTATTGATGTTATTTAATTTCGTTAATACTCTACAGACTGACTTCTTTATCTGAGACATGACAAAATCAGCATTTAATTTTTAAAAGAAAGCAAAACAAAAATTCATCATGTAGGACAAGAAAATCCCACCTAAAATATTGTATGTTGAAGTTATAAGTTTTGTATATTATAGGGTAAAACATTATTCCAATGTGTTAACAAATGATGTCCTGATCTAGTCATGGATGTAGTATGGCACTATAAGAAGATATATTTTCAGATATTGAAGTCATGTAATGTGTCTGTAGATATTTTGTACTACATGTATTTAATAAACCACCAAGTTTAGATTCTGTTCTATACTTATTTTTGTTCATATTTAATTTGGGATCAAGGTTTTTGAGTTATGTTTATCTCACAACCCTTATTTTCTAACAATTTTATTTTTTGTCGGTACTGTTTATTTTTTTTTTCTAAATATTATTTACCAAATGATCTGAATTGTGTTGTTTTAGTTTTTTTTCTGTTTTCAAGTTAAAACATTGATTACATTTTTGTTCAAAGCTCTATGCTCAACGACAGATGTATTTTTGCCTTTTATATGGTTTGTATGATTTTTATGCATAAAAAATTATAAAATGTGCTAATAAAAACCAGTCCAATATACTCTGTGTTGTATATATTTAATTAATGATAGTGCTGATATACTTTGTATATGTTGACCTCAACCATTTACATGTATGTAGTGAAATGTTTAAAATCATATTTTTAATTAAGTTATACTTAAAGTAAATATAGATTAATGTATATTTTTTATTTTATGAAAGGTACTACAATTAACTTGTATGAATTAAAATCAAATAGGTTTGAAAATAAATTTGAAATAATTTTGTAAAAAGTGGAAATTTTATCTGTATAAGAGTTTACTAGTCTTTTCAGTAAATGCTGAAAATAGAATCTCATTCATTCGAAGAACAAATACAGAATTTAAAAAAAAAAACAAGCATATTAAACATAATAAACGACTTGGAATGAATAAGTGATCAGTTCTGTCTCCATTCTTACTCAACACAGCCATGGCCAGTAAATTTTTAAGGCTGCTGCAAGCTTAATTGAAGAGAAACAATGCATTCAAAATCTTTATCAGTATTGGGGTTTCTCACAGTCTTTGAAAATAAGATTTTTAATTCACTTGCCCGAATCCTGAACCTTAGGATCTTATCCTTTATAAATCTGGAATTCATATTTTTCATCTTTATTTGATATTTTATCATAGCTATAAAACAAGAATAAAGCAATACAAAAATATGCAAGTATAGGTGCAATATTATATGTAACTGTATCAGCATTTAGATTAGCATGACCACATTATGTTGTTAGTCATAGATGATGTAGTGACTAAACATTAAATTCTGTTACTTGCCAAAATTTGTTTTAGCTAAAACATCACTAAAGACATATTTAATAAGGTCATAACCATTTTCAGACAATTCAAGTAATTTTATTGAACATTACTGAAATCCTCCTTATTTGAGTCTTGTGTTCATGAATATCTAGTGCTTTTAATTTTTTATTTATTACAGCATATGATATATTTAGCATAGAACCTACCAAATTGGTGTAAAGCACGGAATGTGATATGTATATAATCAGTACAATATCCAACAACTTTAAAGGTTGTGCATATGTTAAAGTCTGATCCTAAAGATGCAAGAAGTTTTTGTGTGCCTGCCTTTTAACCTGATGAAATAGTGTTGAAAATAATCTTCATAATTAACATGAATTGTGGCAAATACATTTTTGAGAAAAAAAAAGAAACTGATATTACTTTTTTACAGAATATGACCATTGAGCTAAATAGTTACATAGATTATTAAAACAAGTCATAAAAAGTTAAAACTATTCAATTGAAAAATGCTATGTTTCTTGCAAAATTTTGAGTTTTCTATGTGATAATTTCAAGGTGACATTTATCAATTTCAAGGTATTATTGATAAAATTATATGATACAGGAAATTTTGTCTATGCAGTAGGATATAAACTTAGTAATAATTCATCCAAAAGAAAGCAATCTTTTGTCTTGTTAAAATTTGGTATTCAATGTTATCTATCTTTTGTTAAGTAAATATGCTTGGACCAGTCGTTTTATTATAAATTAAATTTGATGTTTGTCTGAAGGGACTTAAAAAACAATAAATGGTTTAACCTTGCAAATTAGTGTGATTTATTAAGGTATGTCAGTTCATAAAGGTTTGCTTCAATGTATGTCACAATGAATGTGATTTCCATTGTGATTTTTTAAAATGCCGTTTCTTTAATGTTGGTTGTGTCACATACACTTATTCCACATCTCTTTATCGTCTATTGCCTATAATATACATTTTGATTTGTTAAAGCTGCTATTCATGGCAATATATGGCATGCATATTTTTTTAGTCACTTAGTCCAACTACATGTATATACTGGATCCTTGATCTGTTGAAAGCTTACACATTGATTTCACACTAAAACATTAAGGCCTGGCTAGTGAATATATCATTGAATGGGTGTTACCATTGTTTGGTTGATTTTCAGAAATGTAAATCCTTGCTATAAAATGGTAATGTCTTCCACCCTCCACTTTCGTGTGAAGACATTGTAATTTACTGTTGTGGTACTTATGACCCAAAGGACTTCAAATTTCCCCCAAACAAAATCCTTATAAGGTCATTATACGCTCCCGAAGGGAGCGATAATGGTAGAAATGTCAATAGTTTAATTGTACTATGAGCTGAATTTTCCTTCAACGTCCGGTTTTGCATGCCTTTTTTCCTGAACTTTCGGCGTCTTTTTGACGCTTGTTCCTTCGAAAATTTTGTACGTCATTAAGCGCATAAGTGACCCACAAGAAAAGCAAGCTTGTTTTTATTTTCGAACCAAATAAAAAAATTTTGAAACTTCGGGAGCGTAACAGGTTTTACCTGCCTCATATTACTTCAGGAGCGATAATGGTAGAAATGTCAATATTTTAGTTGTACTATGAGCTGAATTTTCCTTCAACTTCCGGTTTTGCATGCCTTTTTTCCTGAACTTTCGGCGTCTTTTTGACGCTTGTTCCTTCGAAAATTTTGTACGTCATTAAGCGCATAAGTGACCCACAAGAAAAGCAAGCTTGGTTTTATTTTCGAACATGAATTGTTACAAATTCATCGCATTTAAACGTTTTCCAAATTGATTGTAGCTTGTAAAATATTTATTGATATGTAGTAACTTCAGGTGCGTCACAGGTTAAACGTGCCTCTAGAGTTGAAAACATGGGACAGGCAGGCAAAGTTTAGCCGGATTTTATGGAGTGAAAAATCTGGGTTATAAATTGATGAATGTTGGCCAGTGGGCGGGAAAGAAATATTTGTTACAGTTTTCTCAGCAACTTCTAATCACAACCACTTGATATTTGGTATACAGCATCACAGTCAGATCCCATTGAGTGGGTTTCAGGTCTGACGCTCACCTTCTCTCTGTTTAATGAAATGTAGCCATTTATAGCTCACCTCACAATAGTGAGGGGGCCTATGTGATACCCCTGGCGTCAGCGTCCACACCCACTTACAAAAGAATGGTTTAGATCCATACACGCTTACTGACAAGTGCCACATCAATGATATTGGTATGGTAGGTGCACCTAGTGATGCTAAGCATAATGCATGCTTCGGATGCTGGCTGTGACCTATATTTTCTACATGGATGACAACTTACAAAGAAAAAAGGATAAAGTCTATACCCGCTTACTGACAAGTAGCACATCATCTCAAGTGGTAAAGTAAGGTGCTTAGCAAGATGCATGCATGGCTGTGACTTTTTTCGCCTCGTTTGAGCACTTAAATTTTTTGGTATTTGCAGCATTAGTCTCGTATTATGGTATGTGTACAAATTATTGCCCTTGGATTTCCGTTATCAACAAATTAGTTAGTTATTAAAAATGGTACATATGAACAAGTATTATGTGTGTTTTCTTTTCACTTTTAAAAGAGAATGTTTTTGGTCTCAAAATGGATGTCCTAGCTTAGCACAGTTGCATCCCCATGTATTATATGTATTGAAAATTGTCAGAGCTAAGCTACTACTGGGGCATATGCATCCCCTAGTCTTAGTTATGAAGAAATCGGGTGAAATCCTAAAAAAGGGGGGGCAGCGCAAACTCAAGTCAAAACGAGAGTGAACTCGGCAGGGTTCTCCGGGGTAAATAGTTCCTCTTTGCTATAGTACAGCCGTCACATTGCCAATGATGATTTAGTGTTGGACCAATCCGGTAATTTCCTCTATGTCAAACCAACATCTGCATGCTCATTTGAGAGGAAATCCTTTATTTGTCTACCAGCATATGATGTCTTTCTTACATTTTCTTGAGTTATGACAACAATCAGGGAGCAACGTAACCCTGGGAAAGCAATTTGACTATCATACGTGTTCAATATCAAGGATCGAAATCACAATGTTCGGATTCCCCACAAGCTCTGAAATAACGAATCAGTTGTGACACGTCAACTCCAAAAGCTGGAGCGAACGGGATATTGCTACACAACAAGAGGCTCTCATGAGCCTGAATCGCTCACCTGGTCTTGATGTCAACCCTATGAAGACTTTTGTAGAGCTAAATGAGCAACAGCTTTTCTCTATCTGCAATAGTTTTCTTTCTATAAGCCAATAACATGAAAAAACGCTATTTTTTGCCTTTAAGGGGCTTTAATCCCTAAAAGGGAACATCTGACAACTTCGACTTAATGGAGACTTTTGTAGAACTTCTGATGCTGAAGCAGTAGGGTGGCATCAGATTTCATTTTTCTCTTATACTTTTTGTCTCGCCTGCGAAGCAGAGCGGGACATAGGTGTTACTTTACCGGCGGCGGCGGCGACGGCGGCGTTAACTTTTTGGAAAAGTTTTATGAGCACCTCCATATCTCAAGAACTATAGGTCCTGGGTTGATGAAACTTGGTATGCATATGCCCCAGTAGTAGCTTAGCACAGTTGCATCCCCATCTTTTGACCTTGACCTTGATTTTCCGGTTGAATGGCTTTGACAATTTTCAATACATATAATAGCAATGAAAAAGTTTTGCGAGCACCTCCATATCTCAAGAACTATAGGTCCTAGGTTGATGAAACTTGGTATGCATATGCCCCAGTAGTAGCTTAGCTCAGTTCCATCCCCATCTTTTGACCTTGACCTTGATTTCCGGTTGAGTGACTTTGACAATTTTCAATACATATAATAGCAATGGAAAAGTTTTGCGAGCACCTCCATATCTCAGAACTATAGGTCCTAGGTTGATGAAGCTTGGTATGCATATGCCTCAGTGGTAGCTTACCACAGTTGCATCCCCATCTTTTGACCTTGACCTTGATTTTTTGGTTGAGTGACTTTGACAGTTTTCAATACATATATTAGCAATGGAAAAGTTTTGCGAGCACCTCCATATCTCAAGAACTATAGGTCCTAGGTTGATGAAACTTGGTATACATATGCCCGTGTAGTAGCTTAGCACAGTTGCATCCCCATCTTTTGACCTTGACCTTGATTTTCCGGTTGAGTGACTTTGATTATTTTTATTGCATATATTTGCAATGTTTAAGTTCTATAAACATCTTTTGATCTCAGAAACTGAAAATCCATGTAAATTCAAAATATAGTGGAAGTAAGAAAGAATAATTGTTTCTGATGGTGCCGGCAGGCGAGACATACTTTAGTGTTAACTCTTGTTGATTTACAAGCCAAAAACAGTACTCTGACCTCTCTTGTCTATTTTTAGTAACGGTGGCCATGTTTTTTGACGGATCAAAAATCGAAACACAAGTTTGGTGCAGGGCACCCTAAGGGTCATTCATACCAAGTTTCATTAAATTCTGTTCAGTAGTTTCAGAGGAGAAGATTTTTGAAAAATTGTTAACGGACGACAGACGACGACGACGGACGCCAAGTGATATAATAGCTCATACGGACCTTGGATCCAGGTGAGCTAAATAAGGAATTAAGGAGTAAGTCTTCTCGCTTGTCAAGAACTTTTTACAAAGCCTTCCTTGTGTGTCGAATTCGCGATATAGATCCATTTATGAAGCGGACCTCCTACAATCTGTTGAGTGGCATATCAGAGCAAAGACTTAAAGATGGTTTTAGTCTAGTTGAAATCTCGTTTTTGAATAATTTTTAAAACTTGAAAATTTTGATGAGTCTTATCAATGCATACATGACATACGACTAGTAGTTTTTAAAAAATGAACCGTTTTAATGTTTTACCAAATTTAACCACTGATCACAATCAGAATTTAACTTATTTCAGTGAAAGGATTTCAATTAAAATATACATGTAATTCATAAGATTTCTAAGTTTTTATACGACCACCAAAAAAATGCGGACGTATTATGGTATGATGTTGTCGTCGTCTTTGTCTGTTAACTTTTTAGTGTTTCCACAATAACTTTAGTTCCAGTTATCCAATTGATATGAAACTTGACACAATGATGTTCCTGATGATTAAACGCAGCTTTTTCAAAAAGAATGGAAAACGCAGGTACAAATTTCTTGTAGTCGATTATACCAAGACTTACTTTGTCATCAATGAGTCTAAGAAAAAGAACAAATTTACAGAAGACCAAATAATCGACATGCACAACATTCTTATTGACAACATATTTGTTCAGTTTGGTGGACGTGTTTTTCAGCAAATAATAGGGATTCCAATGGGCACTAATTGTGCACCTTTGCTTGCTGATTTGTTTCTTTATTCATATGAAACAGACTTCTTACAATCTCTTCTAGACAAAAAAGACCGTAGACTGGCTCTCTCTTTCAACCTCACGTTCCGTTATAGCGAGCATTCGTGTCCGCTCGTGCGGAGAGCTCTACGGTATTTGTTTCCGCGAGAAATTTGCTAATGCTGATTTAGATTTTTTATGGTCCGGAAAGGGTTATTGTTTTTACAGGGCCGGAGTGAATGTTGAAATAATTTATAAGAAAAGAAATAATGCTTAAAAAAATAATAAATTGCGCTTTTTACAAGAAAATAATATTCTTAAAATAATAAATACACATAAGCTGCTCGTTTCGTCTTGGTTATATGCACGTACGAAACTAACGTGTCTCGAAGCTTAATCGCCCGGCCCAAAATAAGCAAATGGAAATATTGGAAATTAAATGATAGCGATAGCCCTGAATGTCGACATTTAGAACAAAATATTAATAAAAAAATATGTATGAAAAAGATTATTAGAAATGGAAAAACTTGTTTACCAAATAAACTTATGCATTTTGTGTAATTAAAATGAACCAAAGGTCGTGCACTGCAATGTTTATTATTATATAAACAAAACGTAGTCCCTTTTAGCTATGCTCGCATTTAGGCAATGCCTACTCCATATTATTGATGATGTCCTTTCGCTAAACAATTCCCGATTTTGTGACTTTCTCCATCTCATATATCCCAAGGAGCTTGAGATAAAGGACACAACGGATTCTAGGAAGTCTGCTTCATATTTAGATCTACATCTCGAAATTGACTCTCAAGGAAGACTTTCAACAAGGCTCTATGACAAACGTGATGACTTCAACTTTCCAATCGTCAACTTTCCCTTCTTGTGTAGCAACATAGCAATATTTGTGGTCCGATTTTGAAGTTTTTTTTTGCATGTTTGTTCTTGTCAAATAGAGGATACAAAATTAAGAATTAATTTTTGCGACCCCCTTTTTCCCCTTATTACGTAATTAGGGGCCAAATGGGGCTAAAAGCGAAACTTTTTTAATTGTGCTCCGATTTCGAAAATTGTTTTTGCAAGTTTATTCTTGTCAAGTAGCGAATCCAAATTTTAGAATTAATTTTTGCGACCATGCATCCCCTTTTTCACCTGTTACGTAATTAGGGTCCAAAAGGGGCTGTATAAACTTTTTTATTTCTTGTCCAATTTTTTTTTTTTGCAAGTTTATTCTTGTCAAGTAGCAGATATATTTTTGTGTTCCCTTTTACTATTATGTAAATTATTAGGGACCAAAAGGGGCCAAATTCGTAACTTTTCTTTAATTTCTGGTTCGATTAAACAAAATTGTTTTGCAAGTTCATCCTTAGTTCATCCAAGTAGCGATTCCAAATTATTTAAGAATATTTTTTTGCGATCCCACCTTTTTTTTCGCTCATTACCTAAGGGGCCGTAATCATAATGTAGCCGGGCTCATGTATCGATGATCCTTCGGGCGAATAAAAACTATAACCAATATCTCAAGGTTTTGGATTCTTTATTTAGTCGAATCAATGATAAGAAAATCCCTATAAAAATATAAATATCATGAGTATGGCTCAAAGAGGAATAACTCTAGCTTAATCGTAAATACTACAATAATTGCCATACGGAAAATCAATAAAATTAAATATACCAATAAGTACTATATGATCGCATGTGCATGTATTCCACAAGAAACTTGCAAAAATAAACTGATGTCTTATAAAGAACAGACATTTGTATATCTCTTATGACAAACATAACAGATTCTTTTATACTATATTTAGAGCTTGAAAAATACTCTAATTCCGAACATAAAAAATAGCAAACTTGTGTTAAATAAGCAAACAAACAAAGCAAACAGAAATATTAATTAAAACATAAAAACAATATAGACCTTACCTCACATGTAGGTGTAAAGGTTACCCACTGGGTTTAAATAACAGTACAAGGTCTTCACATCTTAAATCTGAATATAAAAATTAGGGTTTATAAGTCATGAGTTCTCATGACAAACTCATATCTCAAAAATACCTATCAAGCAAATATATTAATAAAAAAAACTTCTATTTACTCTATGAATCATATTATTTATTTCATAAAACATCTAAATTCAATAAATTTGCAAACATACTTTATTACAGCATATTAATAACCATAATAACAATCCAAAATATAAAAATACATAAAAATCACCCTACTACAATAATGCTTTTGATATTTGGTATGCAGCTTCAGGTAGGGGTATCATATGGTGGAATGCGTCTTCAGATGTGTCGCTTATACATACTTCCTGTTTAACAAGCCACCTTAGAATTTTTTAGGGTAAAAAATGAAAAAAAAAAATCGTAACAGATTCCTCAGCTACTATATGTTAATCCTAGGCTTTTGATATTTGGTATGCAGATTCAGGTAGTGGTCTCAAATGGTGGGAGGCATTATCAGGTCTGTCGCCTACCTACTTCCTGTTTAACAATCATGGGAAAAAAATGTAACAAATTTCCCAGCAACTATTATTTGTAGGCTTTTGATATTTGGTATGCAGCTTCAGGTAGGGGTCTCATATGGTGGGGTGTCTTTCCAGATCTGTCACTTATCTACTTCCTGTAAAGCGAACGGACTAAGAATTTTTAATGCGGCTTGGCGGAGGACTCAAGAGGTGGTGGTGATATTGGGTGTTTATGGCCCGGCTACCCTCTTGGGTATTGCGGGCGTTTGCTGACTTCCTACATAAGGTAGTTGTTTTGCCGATTTCTTCTTCTTAGGTCTGTTAAAAAGGAGGTGTCAGGAGTCGGTGGTCTGGGTCCCATGTCTAGCGTAGCTGGATGTGCTTCTTCGTATTCGATATCATCTATGTCAATTCCAATTGCTGGTGTCCATGCAGCACCGTAGAAATCATCACCGTTCTGAATCTTGATTGGTAGCATGCCTTGTGTCGGTCGAATGGACTTCTGACTTGATTGGTCTCCATCCAGTCTGTTCGGTTATGTTGTCTATCCCATTATATGTGTTCTTTATATTTAGTCGGGGTGAGTGACCTCCCTTTCTGAAAGCTTGGTATCTGTGTCCAGTTATCTGCATTCTCGGTGTGTCCGGTGCGCATGCTGCTGTTAACCATTGTCTTCTTGTCAGTTTGTGTATGAGTGGTAGCTTTTGTATGTTGCGTCTGCGTGGTCACCTCTGTAGTAACGGCCTTCTCTGTTCCCCTCGGCCGGTCGAGCCTCTGGTAGTCTCTTCCCCTGGCGGCAGGTGGTTTTTTTCAGGGCCTGGTTGCGGTGTCCTTTCCCATTGGACGGCCTATCAACCAGCATCCAACGGTCATCTTGACTTCAACTTTCCCGTTGGATACGGAAAAGTCCCATTTCATATCCATTCCGTCTTTGACGGCAGTGTTGATAAGGGTTTGGAGATCAGTTGGCAGTTCCATGACTGATGTGTCCTTGTCGAAGATCGAACTCAGGAATTCCGTTCTTTTTCTTATATACATACAGTGTCTGTCACAATGACGTTTGACCCTGACCCTCTGAATAAATGAATAACTTATAATTCGGGCCAATGGTGCCCAGTGGCGGATTCAGAGGAAGTGGACTGGGCGTACGCCCCCCTTTAATTGAGAAATTATTTTTTTTCTGTATAAAATTGACCAAGCAAATTCCAATTTTCTTCCAAATCTGACATTTTTAGCAATTACGCCCCCCCCCCTTTTTTCACAGACATCTGGATCCGCCCCTGGTGCCCGGCAGGCGAGACAAACATAAGCACTAGTTCTTGTTTCTCAGCTCAATGATTTTAATATTTCTGTTTGCATTTCTTTTCCATTTTTTTTCCTTTTTTTCCTTACGTAGTAGGCGACGGTTTGTATTTCCGAATTTATGCCCAGAACCGATATTGTTTGTAAATCTTTTATAATTTCCGGTTCGTAATTTTTTCGTTCAAGTTTTTGTAAACAATCCTAAATGAGGCCAAAATTTAGTTTGAAAACAGATTAATTGTATGTGTTAAGATGAGATAGTCTTAAGTATCATAAAAGATGTCAAGTTACTCTAGAAAGGTAAATATAGAGTAATCATTCATAAGATTATTAATAGTCATTGTGTTAGACTCACCTGACCAGTGCTCGATAATTTTGACAACATTTTCGTAAATTTCTCATTTTTGCCAAGCTTTCAGTTGAATCCAAGTTTGTATCTCTTAGCCACTCATTTAAGGGACAAAATCATCACAAAAGAATTTTCAAATACGTTTTCGCTGGAACATGGTGGCGAAAGGAAATCAGTGAGCCAAAAAAGCTAAAAATGCCATGTAACCCTACCAGTGCTCGTCTGCTCGATAATTGGGTAACAGGATGACAATTTTGATTTCTCAAGATTTTTTATCACATATACATGAAGCTCCACTCCTCCGCTCTTTGTGCATATATGTGAACAAATGTTCAAACAAACCACAGGATGTCAAGATTTGGCAGGTTGGGGAGTATGCCCAAAATCAAGGATAATACCCAGAAACGGGTATTATCCTTGATTTCAAGGATCATGTGATCCTTTATTTCAAGGATTCAAATCTTAAACTTGATATTACTTACTTACTAAAGATAGGCGGCTTCAGTTGCAGTGGTATGCACTTGAAGTGATAACAGAACTTCCTAATTATGCACCCAAGAATAAAATTCAATGAGTGATTTAAGCCTACTATTGCAGAAAGTGTTTTCTTTTGTGTTTTAAATTGACCAATTGATCAATCAATTCTGTTTTTCAAAAACATTTAAATGACCAGTGATTGGTTTGTCACATGGCATGTCATCATACAATAGAGAGTTAAAAGTGCTCAGGTCACACCTGGATGCTTACAGACATCTCAGTCAACATAAGTGCATTTTAATGATTGTTTTTTAATTTTTAAATACAAATGGAATTTAAACAGTGATTTTAAAAATAGGTAGTATTTGTAAATCTATGTGTATCCCCTTGCATGAGAAAAGGAACTTTTGGCTGCAGAAGTGCATAAAAGGGGCTTAAAGTTTCAAATACCCCAAAACAAGGATAATACCCGTTTTTGGGCATGCTCCCCAACCTGTTTGGGGCCAATTTGGGGTGGGAACGACCATACCCTCAAATTTGTAGAATTTCAGAGAAAATACATCCTACTGTCTGTAAAGGGTAGTCTGGAGAACAGAAATTCTTCATTTTTTTCTTCATGTTGTAGCTAGAACCTTTGAAATGTTTGCCAATTTTATCATTGCATGAAAATGTAACTTAATTCACAAAAAGAGTAAAAAAATGGCTTACCTTTTAGATAAATGAAGAAAAATCACTATGCCCCCTAGTTTTTCCATCATGTCCATAGTAAATGGCAGCCATATTTGGGGATGCCAAATTGTCAATAATCACTTTTTTGTACAATTTTAGAATATCATTCAGATCTCAGATATATTTTGATCAACCTGTTTTTGTTTACATCTGGGAGTGGACTTTGACGTCATATGACATCACAATAGAAATTGACAATTTTTCCCGCCATTTTTTTTACAATGGGAAATCTCCATAGGCTTACAAATATATGAATTTTCAGGAAATGTATTGAACTTTCTGTAAAGTTGTTATATTTTCTAACTACGTCTTTTTGAATTTTGATACTAATAAGATTATGTAAACAAATTAAAGCTAAATTATTGTAGAAAAAAATATTTTTGATTTTTTCATTCTCCAGACTACCCTTTACAGACAGTAAAATAAGTCAACCTCTATAATACAACCTGATGAAGCTTTTCAAAATGTTTTATGTGTTAAATGTGCACATTACATGTATTTCTAAGAAACTAAACCAAAATTCCAGCAACCTACTCCAGCGTGTTTTATTCAAAGCAAATTATCGAGCACTGGTCAGGATAGTCTAGACTGTTAGAGACCTTAACCAAGGAATTCAAGGTGGTTTAAAAAAGGGATGTTGACAACCATTCCAACCTCATCATACTTCAAACAAGTCGAAGGAATAAAGGTAATAACAAAATTACCGAACTTGAAGAATCAATCTCAAATGTCCATAAGACGAGACAAAACAAGGAAGACATACCGGAAAAAATGAAGACCGCAATGGTCCTGACTTGGTTCAGACATTTCAAAAGAAATGGTGGGTTAAACCAGGTTTTTAGGCGCACCAAACCTCCCTCTTCCATTGCGATCTTTGGGTCTGGTAGTTACACAAAACACAACAGGTTTGTGATGACATACCAGGGATGCTAATTAGGTGATCATCTCAGTACATCAACCAGCCAAACACTAATCAGAGCAAGAACTAACCATTTCGTCTAACATGATATTGAATTTTTTTACCAGTGGCTGATAACCAAGAAAGAATTTTTTAGAGATCGTATGAGACATATTTTCTTATAACTCAGTTACAGAAAAAGCGTAAAAAAAATATTTGTCACAATAAACAAATTTCCTTATTGAGAGTTATCAGCAAGCGGGCGGCCTGTTAAAACAGGAAATTGACCAATTTCAAACTGTTAATTAGTTTACCTGAATTTATCAAATTACCTTCAAATTTCACCTGAATATTCTCGAATTATTTTGATATTTAACAGTACTAAATAAGATGCTATAAGGTAAGATTTGATATGAAATGTATTAGATTTCCAAGAGGTCTATTTCTAAATTTGAATTTGGAAAAAAATGTATGATAGACTTTAAACTGTTCCTTTGGAAGAATAAGTATTAAAAATAAAAAGAAAAATAGTCTAAACAAAGCAGCAAAATATACTCTTTCCAACAATGTATATATTTCATATGTATGATTCACTATAAAAAAAATTACCGTACTCGCTTGTAATGCAAGTGGCAATTTCAACAGGCCTAATCTGAATTTACAAATTAGCGCGGAGACACTGTTATTTTGGATTTATCGTGGAGACCAATCTCTTTAATTATTGTCTCAGCTTCCAGGTTAGGAAAATTAATGATTTTAAAAATAAAATTGTCTCTTTTATCGTATATTTTTGTACTGAAATGACCACCCGGGTCAAATTCAGGATGTAGATCCAAGAATGATGTAAAGTAAAATATAACACTGTATCTGTGCTACACTAAAACCATACTTTGAAACAACTAACGTTGTTGAGCCCTAAAAACAACATGTGATTTTAAAAAAGCATGTGCAACTCTGCTACAAATGTTACTACAGGAATTCTTTTTTTATCATGTTTATTCGAGCTGTTTATGATTGGAAATAGCTGTAAGGCGTTCCACTTCTGTTGAGGCTTAAGGGCTAGCCTCTTGTCTTGCGACTAGATTTAGCAACTGGAGCTTTAAAGAATAGGAGATCAAATTTTTTAAAGTAGATATGAATAACAAAAATTCAAACCCCTGTGTATTATAGAGTATGGGGTTGAAATTTTTACGTCAATATAAATGACCAAAATTCAAGCCCCTATATATGGATATACCAGCTCTCTCTCCCCAATGCTTCATACCAGTAGTGGAGTTAATCTAAATGCCTCGATTCAGATTTAGTCTACATATACATGTAAGTTATCATGCTTTACATGTAATTTGATTTTTATCAACTTTGTCTTAAAATGTTAAGTTTAGTTATTCACCATGTAAACTAGCTGTGGATCGTAGCTCTTTATCTTCCTATTTTATTTTTTTGTGATTTGGCGGACCATCTATGGTCCGCAAAAATAAAAAAAATAGCAAAAGGACCATAAAGGGCTACGGAACCGCGGCAACATGTAAATAAAGGAATACTACAGTATTGAAGTGCATGATTGAAGATAAATTATGCATGTTAATAGAAAAACTATTCACGTATGACTTTATTGCAAATGATTAAATATTTCTGAATATGATTTTAGAGATCAGTGAAGGAAGATGAGTCCTCATCAGATGAAGAATATGTTCCCTATATTCCCATAAAGCAAAGAAAGAAAATGCAGGTACATGTATTGTATTGAACTAAGTTATATTTCTAAATTCTAGACGGGAGTTTAATGTTTTGTTTGTGAGTGTCTCTACAACATTCTCACATTGATCCTAAAACATGTAATGCATTTCATAGTTTTTCTACATTCATTTCATTCCCTGATTTTGCAGACTGAAGTACAGAGCATGATGAAACTTGAGATGCAGTATAATCATGATAATGAGATGCATTGTGGATGAATCATAAAAATGCATTTCGAAACATTTTTAATGGTACTTGTATATGTATACTATAACTAATTTTTGTACTTAACCCAAATATGGATGTTTTGCCCACCGTTGTTGATTTTTTAAAGCAATCATTTGAGTTGCGACAATGAGATCCACATTGGTCAATTTCATACATATTTGGGTGTGTCCATTAGTATGTACAGTTACATTGTACATGTACATGTTCATTGTTTTTGTATGTTTGTATTTGCTTACCGGTAATCTCTTGAGATTTTTATTATGCAATAAAGTTATAATTGTATAGTCAATAGAAATGTCATCTTCTCAAGCCAAAGGGTATGATCAACTCAGTATTAATCCTGACAACCATTTATATAGGCAATCCAAAAAAATGATTTACTTTAAATACATGCGTGACCTAAAATCACATTTTTTTCTTTACAGCTTCAAGAGGCTGAAAAGAGACTTGGAAAAGAAAAGCCAAAAGTGGAAGAGTCCATTTCTGAGAGTAGTGATGAGCCTGAAGAAGAGGACCCTGGACCAAATGCCCATGTCAGTCTCCTGGACCAACATAGTGAATTAAAGAAAAAGGCTGAAGGTTTCTACAGTTGTTATTCTTTTTTTCTTTATAAACATATATATAAAAGATGTTATTACATGCATGCATATGTTTTGTTAAAATCATCAAATGGACAAAATTGGCGACAGTAATTTTTTTTTTTTCTTATTCATGTATACTTTGAGTTGGACTTCAGAATTGTGAACATTTTGGTTGAACGTAAATAAATGTATATATACAAATTCAAACAACATTATTTAGGTTAATACGCTTCTGGAGGGAGTGATAATGGTAGAAATTTCAATATTTAAGTCGTACTATGAGCTGAATTTTCCTTCAACGTCCATTTAAGCACACTTGTTTTCAGCGTCTATTTAACGCTTTTTGTTTGAAAATTTAAGACGTCATTAAACACAAGCATAACCCACAAGAAAAGTTAATTTGTTTTTATTTTTAAAAATAATTAATTGTAACTTCGGCACATCACATTCTAACCTGCCTCATATTTATATCTTCTTTATATTTTTGTTATTTGCATCTGTCTGAAGATATCAAAGCTTTTAATTTGTACAGTGCATAAACATGTTCCTCTTTAATTCGTGTACCTGTATAGATTGTAATTATTTCATTTTGCAGTTAGAAAAGAAACAGCAAGAGAAAAGATGTTAAAAGAAGAGGAAAGAATTTTAGAGAGTGTGGCAGAGAAAAAAGGTTCATTCATATTTCTTATTATAAATCGTATATAAATTTTTTTTTATTAAAATACTGCAATTTGATTGGACGTAATTTTTTTCGTATACCAATGAAAAAAGTTCATGGGGGAAATGCCCACTTTTTATAGGAAGTGACACCAACCATTTTAGTTCTTTAAAAATTTCTTTTTTTTTAATCGTTTTGAAAATTTATTTACACGTCATTATTAATTTTTTTTTTATTTGGGATATGAAAAAGAAAGTTTTGCACACTAATTATAATCTGTTAGGCGGATTATACAATGTGCTTTTTTTTCATACCCCAATGAAAATTATGACAGTCATTCTTTAAATATAGCAAAAGACCATGTTTAATTTTTAGGGGTATATATTGTAACAATGATAGGAACTTTTATTTTAAAGATTTTTTAATAGAGAAACCTTACTATGTTTTTACAATAAAGATAATAACAAAATTACGGAACTGAGAAGATTAATTCTAAATGTCTAAAAACACAAAGCAAGGTTATAAAATGAAAACAAAAAAATCAAAACAATAAAACTAACATTCTGTAAGATACCTATCCTATAAATGACCCTTAGACACCATGTTGGGTATTACATGTATTAGATACTTATCTTTGATTTATTTTTTCAGCTTTAATGGGTGTGGCTGAGTTAGCCAAGGGCATCCAGTACGAGGATCCAATTAAAACAGGGTAAATATATCTACAGAAAATCTCAACAATTCCAATGTTTAGAAAATAATATCTTGTTTTATCTTGTTTTTAGCAGTTCCAACATTTTGCTGTTTACTTACAAATTTAGTTCTATAGCATCTGGAATTTCACCAAGTGTTGTAATTGAATACTAATAAAGGATAAAAATGTTTAAACATTACAGAACAAGCTTTTCTTTTAAGATTTACAGGTAAATGTTCATAACTAGATACAGTTTGTTATTTTGCAATTAATAAAATGTTTGTTACGGTACTTTGCACTTAATAAAAAAAACCAAAAAGTTCAACACAGAATGAGTGCATGTATGTAAAAGGGAGAAATTATTTTTGGCATTTGTTTATTATTATTAATCTTTTGTAGCTGGACACCACCCAAATTTATCCTGAATCGACCCAAATCCAAGCATGAAGAACTAAGGAAGAAGTTCCATATTCTTGTAGAGGGAGAAGATCTACCTCCACCAATCAAGCATTTCAAAGAAATGCAATTCCCTAAAGCAATCATCGGCGCTATGAAGCAGAAGGGGATAACCAAACCCACACCCATACAAATACAAGGAATTCCTGCTGTGTAAGTTAATAACAAACCCACACCCATACAAATACAAGGAATTCCTGCTGTGTAAGTAAATAACAAACCCACACCCATACAAATACAAGGAATTCCTGCTGTGTAAGTAAATAATAAACCCACACCCATACAAATACAAGGAATTCCTGCTGTGTAAGTTAATAACAAACCCACACCCATACAAATACAAGGAATTCCTGCTGTGTAAGTAAATAACAAACCCACACCCATACAAATACAAGGAATTCCTGCTGTGTAAGTAAATAACAAACCCACACCCATACAAATACAAGGAATTCCTGCTGTGTAAGTTAATAACAAACCCACACCCATACAAATACAAGGAATTCCTGCTGTGTAAGTTAAATAATTCTAATATGTGTCCCCGGAAAGAACAATAGAAACCATGGCGACAAGCCATGTTTAAATTCCAATAAAACATAGGTCGACGTCACAGTTCATTTTGCGCTAGAAATGGCGACGTCATTATATGATTTTACGCTGAAATTGCCGACGTCATAAAGAATCATTTGCACATAAACGTAGCAAGAAACAACAAAATGGCTTCTGTAGCATTGTACACTAAAGGTTTTTGAAAACACAAAATTGTTATATTAGAATAGAAATAATTCATGTCCGGCCGTGGTTTATTTTCGATTTAACCATGGGTGCCCATTATTTTCGTGTATTTTACCCCTCGCTCCGCTGCGCCAGGCTCTGGGTAAAATATCCACGAAAATAATGGGCACCCATGGTTAAATCTCCAATAAACCACGGGCGGCCATGAATTATTTCTTAAACCAAACCCACACCTATACAAATACAAGGAATTTTTGCTGTGTAAGTTAATAACAAACCCACACCCATACAAATACAAGGAATTCCTGCTGTGTAAGTTAATAACAAACCCACACCCATACAAATACAAGGAATTCCTGCTGTGTAAGTTAATAACAAACCCACACCCATACAAATACAAGGAATTCCTGCTGTGTAAGTTAAATAACCAAACCCACACCTATACAAATACAAGGAATTCCTGCTGTGTAAGTTAAATAACCAAACCCACACCTATACAAATACAAGGAATTCCTGCTGTGTAAGTTAAATAACCAAACCCACACCCATACAAATACAAGGAATTCCTGCTGTGTAAGTTAAATAACCAAACCCACACCCATACAAATACAAGGAATTCCTGCTGTGTAAGTTAAATAACCAAACCCACACCCATACAAATACAAGGAATTCCTGCTGTGTAAGTTAAATAACCAAACCCACACCCATACAAATACAAGGAATTCCTGCTGTGTAAGTTAGATAACCAAACCCACACCCATACAAATACAAGGAATTCCTGCTGTGTAAGTTAGATAACCAAACCCACACCCATACAAATACAAGGAATTCCTGCTGTGTAAGTTAAATAACCAAACCCACACCAATACAAATACAAGGAATTCCTGCTGTGTAAGTTAAATAAACCAAACCCACACCCATACAAATACAAGGAATTCCTGCTGTGTAAGTTAAATAACCAAACCCACACCCATACAAATACAAGGAATTCCTGCTGTGTAAGTTAAATAACCAAACCCACACCCATACAAATACAAGGAATTCCTGCTGTGTAAGTTAAATTACCAAACCCACACCCATACAAATACAAGGAATTCCTGCTGTGTAAGTTAGATAACCAAACCCACACCCATACAAATACAAGGAATTCCTGCTGTGTAAGTTAAATAATCAAACCCACACCTATACAAATACAAGGAATTCCTGCTGTGTAAGTTAAATAACCATACCCACACCTATACAAATACAAGGAATTCCTGCTGTGTAAGTTAAATAACCAAACCCACACCCATACAAATACAAGGAATTCCTGCTGTGTAAGTTAAATAACCAAACCCACACCCATACAAATACAAGGAATTCCTGCTGTGTAAGTTAAATAACCAAACCCACACCCATACAAATACAAGGAATTCCTGCTGTGTAAGTTAGATAACCAAACCCACACCCATACAAATACAAGGAATTCCTGCTGTGTAAGTTAGATAACCAAACCCACACCCATACAAATACAAGGAATTCCTGCTGTGTAAGTTAAATAACCAAACCCACACCCATACAAATACAAGGAATTCCTGCTGTGTAAGTTAAATAAACCAAACCCACACCCATACAAATACAAGGAATTCCTGCTGTGTAAGTTAAATAACCAAACCCACACCAATACAAATACAAGGAATTCCTGCTGTGTAAGTTAAATAACCAAACCCACACCCATACAAATACAAGGAATTCCTGCTGTGTAAGTTTATTTTTATCATCTTCACACATGGTTATGGCCTTGATTAAGTCAAATTACAAAAATCACCTTAAATAAAACAAAGTTCTACATTGATATAGATAATAGAATATTTGATCTGAAAATTATGAACCAATTTACACAAGTTTGCTGAACTTATGTCGTCGGGGGGGGGGGGGGGGGGGTGGGGGTGGGGATTAAGTTCTACTCATGTCCGTTTTTGTCATCTTTTCTAATAAACCGTACATGAGGATGATTTGAAGAATAAAGGGATGGTTCAGTAAGACAAACTGTATGTTTGAAGCAACTTTCAGGCCTGTCATATACTTCTACTTCTTGCTTTAGACTGGGCCAATATGTCAAATTTTACTTAAAAATTTCAATTTGGTCAATCTTTCCTAGGAAGCTGTACAGGACCTCTCAATCTACTTCCATACACAGTGTCATCTGTGTCCCATGGATGCTTTCCTTCTTCATTTTAAGACTTAAAGATTTTAATGCCATTTTGATATCTGTTTTTATAAATACATTTAAATGAAAATGTTTTATGACTCATATTTCTTATGTCATTACAGATTATTAGGCAGAGATATGATTGGTATAGCTTTCACAGGGTCAGGTAAAACCCTGGTGTTTATCTTACCAATTATAATGTTTTGTCTGGAACAAGAGAAGCGGCTGCCGTTCATCAATGGAGAAGGGCCTTATGGTCTTATTATCTGTCCATCTGTAAGTATCTGTGGCAAAGGGCCTTTTAGCAGGGTTCCCACGCATCCTTGAAAACTGGAAAAACCCTTGAATTTCATTTTTAAGTTTAAGGACCTGAAAAATCCTTGAATTTTTAAAAATCAAAACATATCCTTGAAAAACCCTTGAATTCTATATTATGACACTTTGTCTGCTGTTTTGGGAAAAATGGTATAAAAAATATCAGATCTATCATTTGACGACTATTTTCATCCTTGAAAATGATTAAATAACCTTGAAAAGTCCTGAAAAAGCCCTTGAAATTTTAGTCTTGAAAAAAGTGGGAGCCCTGTTATAGTCTCATTTTCTGTCTATCTATAAGTTACTAAATTGTCAATCTGAAGAATAACTTAGAAATCAGTGTTAAATAACATGCATTATCTTTTTAGTTTAAATTTATTGTTTATACCGGATTGGAAAACAAGCTACAAGTTTATGCAAGTCCCTTTCTAATTGTACCCTGCCGCAACACGACGGAGGGACCTTGAAATGGTATTCGTCCCTCCTTGCATCCGTTCGCCTTACTTTTGTGAGCGTAACTCCTCAAAGACTGCTGAATGGATTTTGATGAAATTGATTAGGATTGTTTGTTATGATATGTAGTTGATCATATCGCACCACCATTTAGATTTGACAAATCTTATAGGAGTGGACTTATCAATTTTGTTCATTTTGGGTCATAGGAACACTTTGTGGGTTCAACTGCTCTGAGACCAATCAACAGATTTTGATGAAATTTTGTAGGTTTGTTTGTCATATGTAGTTGATCATATCCACCCCCATTTTATTCGACAAATTTCATAGGAGTTATGGGACTTTATCGACTTTGGGCTTGAATCATATGTAGTTTATTTTCAATCCAGGGGCCAATCGAAAAACAGCATGCAGCGACCGCTGGTCACGTTGAAGGCTGCTGGCTGTTTTCCATTGTGGATGTTTCAAATTTACGTTTATATTGAAGGTTGTGTCGCATACACTTATTCCACATCTCATTTTCTTCTATTTGTTCATTTAGATCACAGGAACACTTTGTGAGTGCAAGTTGTCTGAGACTGATCAAAGGATTTTGATGAAATTTTTCAGGATTGTTTGTCATGCTATGTAGTTGATTATATCACACTGTCATTTTGATTCAACAAATTTAATAGGAATTATGGGACTCTATTGTTTTTGTTCATTTTAGGTATACAATACCAAAACCTGGTATAAAATAGTTAATTTGGTTATGCTTTATATCGATATTTCAAGGAATTACCTCTCATCAGCAGCATTTGAATCATATTTGAGGTCATCGGAACACTTTGCGAGCATAGATTTTTATGAAATTTGGTAGGGTGAGTGAGTGAGTGAGTTGGTGTTTTACGCCCGTGCAACGCTATATAGGTTATTTACAGGCGATGAACATGAAAAGGATGATACAATGAACATGAAATGATGATGATAAATGAAGCATGGGATGGGGTGGGAAACACAGGGACGGTAAATTTTGAAGAACCACAGGAAAAGGGAAGAAGTGGGTAGGGGCGGAAAATTTAGCCTATGTGGTGCACTACTTGGCGGTCCACAAAGGGGTCTTTTACGTGCATGAAGCATGGCATTCTCCACACACATTGGCCCACTATGGTCGGCAGTCAGGGTTTCCGTATTATAGACCTGACAACCCCCGCGGACGAGGGCTACCCTATTCAGCCACCTAGGGTACACACTTGGTCGCTCTGTGGGCTGAACACTGACCCGACGTCAGAATCCCAAGACCCTTAGTCGCCTCTTACGACAAGCTAGGCTCTGCTGTGGGCCTATTCGCCACCCGGGCCCCGCACGGGACGAAATTTGGTAGGATTGTTTGTCATGATATATATAGGTAATAAATTCATCAAATTTTAGTAAATTGTCAATGTTGATGCGACGGCGGGGGACATTGGCTATGTGTAGCAATCTTGTTTGCAGGTTGCTGTTGTGGCCTTTGTAGCAGTTCACTAGCTCTTACAGATAACCACAAAGGGGTCTTAAACATGCATAACCACAAAGGGGTCTTAAACATGCATAAGGTGTTGCTTTCCCCATACATGTGACAACCGTTACTTGTTCACATAACTCTAACATCAAATCAAACTCTAACTATTTAAACTTTTTGTGACATATTTCTGTTCTAATTACATTCTTTTTATATATTTAAGAGAGAACTTGCCAAGCAGACATGTGAGTTGATTAAATATTACTTCAAAGCTCTTTCAGCAGATGGCTTTCCTGAACTGAACTGTGCTCTGTGTATTGGAGGTTGTCCAATGAATGATCAACTCAATCAAATTAAAAGGTACATTTATTTATGAAAAAAAATCACCAAATTAGGATAATCAGTTTCAACAAAAAAAAGATTCAATATGTAAAAACTACCTGATGTAACATGTACACATTATCACATGTAAAAACTTTATGACAGATACATGAAAATACTCATTAAAATTGCTACATGATATGTATTTCCAAATTGTCATTTACACTGGGACCTGTTGGAAAATCCATGTATGCTTAAAAAGTACAAGTTACATGCATGCTGCCTTCTTTTTGGAAACATTCATATTATAGGTAATCATGATTCAATATTGGTACACTGCTTACAGTTTTTGAAATTTCACATTTTTGTAGAGGTGTACACATAGTAGTAGCCACCCCTGGTCGACTGATGTTGATGTTAGATAAGAAGATGTTTACATTAGATGTATGTAGATACCTAGTGATGGACGAAGCTGACAGAATGATAGATCTGGGATTTGAAGAGGATGTCAGAACTATCTTCTCTTATTTCAAGGTTTGTATAGATGTATGTAGATACCTAGTGATGGATGAAGCTGACAGAATGATAGATCTGGGATTTGAAGAGGATGTCAGAACTATCTTCTCTTATTTCAAGGTTTGTATAGATGTATGTAGATACCTAGTGATGGACGAAGCTGACAGAATGATAGATCTGGGATTTGAAGAGGATGTCAGAACTATCTTCTCTTATTTCAAGGTTTGTATAGATGTATGTAGATACCTAGTGATGGATGAAGCTGACAGAATGATAGATCTGGGATTTGAAGAGGATGTCAGAACTATCTTCTCTTATTTCAAGTTTTGCAATGTACTTAGATATTTGACAACTTGTATTTTGATCATTAACAATTTTCAAAATAATATTTACTGTACATACTACATGCTTCCATTGTTATGTCGCCTGCAACGTGTTGCAGAAGCGTCATATAGAGGTTACTTTGGCACCATCCGTTGTCCTGCGGCGTCACAAAAATTTCCGTCGCAGTTTTCCGGGAAACTACAAGTCACAACCTCTTGATATTTGGTATGTGGCTTCCTCCTATGGTACTATATGGTGTAAAGCCATTTTATGCCTGTATCTCATCTACTTCCTGTTAACCGAATACTTTAAGACGCAGGCGACATACGTCTTCCATGGAAGACCGCCATTCTGGTTTTGACTAGCAACTGTCAAATGAAACAAATAAAGTTGATTCATATCTACATTGATAGACAAAGCTTATTTCACTTAATCTGCTTCGTGCATCTCATATAATAATGTTCGGTTTGATATATTTTGTTAAACTATATATAATATACTGAATAATACATTGCAAAATCTGTATCATATGGTGTATTGACCTGAGACACCTATATCATACCAAGGGCCAGCAGCCCAAGGTATGATATAGGTCAAGGGTTAATACAGCATGTGATTCAGATTTTGCTATGTAATGTTCATTATATCATGTAGAATAAAATATTGATATTTTGTTGGGGTGCGATATAGGGTATGCGATATAGGGTAAGGTGTGCGATATAGGGTAAGAGGTGCGATATAGGGGTGCGATTTATAGGGTAATGTGCTTTGTCCTATATTGCATATTAAAAAAGACTATATTCATTACTTAAAAATATGATATAATACAATCATTCAAGCAAATAGAATTTATCAAACCTTTTAAATAAGGTATATATATTCTAAAATATTGGAAATTTGTTATTAAACAGGGTCAAAGACAGACACTTTTATTCTCAGCCACTATGCCTAAGAAGATTCAGAACTTTGCCAGGAGTGCCTTGGTCAAGCCTGTGACGGTCAATGTTGGTAGAGCTGGAGCTGCCAGTCAAAACATCATACAGGAAGTAGAATATGTCAAACAGGAAGCTAAAATTTGCTATATCCTGGAATGTCTACAGAAAACTGCACCACCTGTAAGTTTTAAGTTTAGCAGATAAGAGTTTTGACTGTTGAGAGCTAGTGTTATAATTGATGTTTTCATTTGGCATCTTAAAATGTTCAAAATTATGCAAAAAATTGTTTAATATATGTTATAAAAAGGTATTACCTATCAATACTGTCAGTTTGTGACAAAATTTCAAAATTCAGTTAGGAAAAAACACCTACTTGCACTTGTAGATTATTGAGTTGTTGGAGTTTTCACTTAATACTATCACATAATTATGCTTTAATTTTTTCCCATACTTTGTCTTTACTAAGATATCTTAGCAAGACGTAGGAAATGTTGGCAAATGCTCATTTCTATTTCTGCATTACAAAGATATTAAAACTTGATCAGATCAATTAGATGATCTTGTATATTACAAAAGAACCAAAATCTTAATCAGAGATTCTTGTAATACATTTATAAATCTAAGTACTGTGGATTCATTTATTTTTATAGGACCGCAAAATTTTTGTGATCGTATTATGTTATGGCGATGTCGTCGTTGTCGTTGTCGTCGTCGTTGTCGTCTGTAGACACTTTGGTTTCCGTGTGATAACTTTAGTTGTAGTTAACCAATTGTTATAAAATTTTGATATGATGTTTGTAACCACTAGAGGAAGGTCGGTATTGCATTTTGGGTTTCTGGCCTCTACCGTTCAAGAAAAAAGGACCAAAAGGGGCAAAAATGGGTATATTGACAAAACATCTGGAGAATGTTTAATTTTCATCTGATTTTGATCATTCTTTTTTCATTGTATTCCTGAATAAATTCTGTCAACAAAATGTAACAACAGTTTTGATGTATCTTGTACGGTTACATTGCTATAAGGGGTCAAAAAAGGGCCCCACCCAAAAATTCGACTTTTTTATTTGTGGTCCGATTTTCAAAATCTTTTTTTCATTGGAATCCTTGTATAGATCCCTTCCTGCGTTTTTCAATCAGATTTGCAATATCTCATACCGTTTTCGAGAATTTATGGGTCAAAGGGGCCAAAAACAACAATTATAAGTGTCTTGGCAAATGGTTTATTAAAAAAAAATTAATTGTAGTGGGCTGACGAATTGTTACATTGTTTAAAATGATGTTTCTAACCACTAGAGAAAGTTTCCTCATGTGTTAGGGGATTTTGGCCTTTACCATTTTAAAGAAAAAGGGACCAAAAGGGGGAAACAGGGTGTTAAGACAAAACTCTGTAGAACATTATCTTTCATACAATTTGTCAATTTTTTTCATTGTAATCCTCAATAAACATGAAAAATTCTGTCAGAAAAATGTTACGACAGTTTTTAAGTATCTTGTACCGTTACATTGCTATCAGGGGTCAAAAAGGGGCCACTCCCAAAAAATCGACTTTTTTATTTGTGGTCCAATTTGGAAAAAAAAATTTTTTATTGGAATCCTTGTAAAATCCATGCCATCATTTTTCATTCAGGTTAGCAATATCTCTTACCAATTTGGGGAAATTAGGGATCAAAGGGACTAAAAGCACATTATGAGTTTTCCTTGAAGGTTGGTATAGACTACATAAATGTGTAAACAAAATTCAAATATGCAATTCAAAGTCCCACAAAGAATGCATGTGTCAAAAAGCTTTGTGAGTCCACCATGGGCTGCATGTGTCCAAAGTATTTGACAATCCATATTGGGCTGCAAATGTACAGGGTTTAACATGTTGCGGTCGTATCATGCTGTGCTCGGCGTAGCTTTTTATTTAGGGTATCAATTTTCAAGGTTTGGTGAAAAAGGAACATTTTGTGGATTCTAGAATTCATGGTTTTGCAGTCTATGCCATAAAAATCAATGTTAAATTTCCTTTTGGTGGTACAAGGTCACCACAAAACTACAAAAATTGATACCCCAGGTATAATAATGAAACCACAGTACCATTTTTGGTCATACATTTCAGGTACTTGTTTTTGCTGAGAGAAAACAGGATGTAGATGCCATACATGAATACTTACTACTGAAAGGTGTAGAGGCTGTAGCTATACACGGAGGCAAAGGTTAGCAATTTATATAAGTAAATGTATAGGCACATGTACCAAAAAGTTACATTGGTATGCCTGCCTACAAAAATAGGAGATACATGTATATAGTATTCAGATTTCCAGCATTCTTCCCAGGCCCTAATAGCATCCTGGTATAAATGTGAAGCTATCTGAAATCATCTTTTATTAATATATTGTATAGGGAATGAGAAACTATAATTTCAAACCAAAAGATGCTATTTTGAGAATTGCAAATACCAGGATGCTATTAGAAATTTTTTGGCAGAATGCTGGCTTATCTGTTTGTCTGTCTGTCTAAAAAATGGTTTACATTCTGGTTTAAGTTACTTTTTTATTAATCAAAAGACAGGGCCCTCTTGTCTATTTGCGACATAAAAAATTTATTTATACAAGAACATGTACTTAGGCCATTCATTAAAATACTAGTCATATCCAGTATAAGCACTATTACCATGAAGTTCACATGATATATCCACATGCTTTAGAAAAATTCCTATCATACTTTTGTTTTTGTCTCGCCTGCGACGAATGTCGCAAAAGGCGAGACTTAGGTATGGTGATTCCGGCGGCGACGGCGACGGCGACGGCGGCGGCGTCCACAATTGGTTAAAGTTTTTGCTTAAGTCTGTTTTGTGTGAACTAGTTATGTTACACCATTGATATTTGGTATGCAGTTGCATAAGCATCAGTAAAGATCAGTTTTAAAAGGATTTCACCTGTATGCTCCTGCAGTCACGGTCTACTGACTTTGAAATTTTACACTGATTTGGCCGAGGTTAACCTTTTTTCTTAAGTCTGTTTAACATGAAGCAGTTATGTTACACCATTGATATTTGGTATGCAGTTGCATCAGCATCAGTACAGATCAGTTTTAAAAGGATTTCACCTGTATGCTCCTGCAGTCACGGTCTACTGACTTTGAAATTTTACACTGATTTGGCCGAGGTTAACCTTTTTTCTTAAGTCTGTTTAACATGAAGCAGTTATGGTACATCATTGATATTTGGTATGCAGTTGCATTGGCATCAGTACAGATCAATTTCAAAAGTATTTTATCTGTATGATCCTGCAGTCACGGTCTACTGACTTTTAGATTTTACACTTTTTAACTTTTTACTTATGTCACAAGTGTTTTTTATAAAGCAGTTATGGTTCACCATTTATATTTGGTATGCAGCTGCTTAAGCATTAGTTAAGATCAGTTTAAGGAGGATTTTTACTTCATTTTATACTGTGTCCAGTTGCGACAGGCGAGACATGTCTCTGTGTTAACAGTTTATTTATTTAACAGATCAGGAGGAGAGGTCTCGGTCAGTAGAACAGTTTAGAAATGGAGAGAAGGACGTCCTTGTAGCCACTGATGTAGCATCTAAAGGGCTGGACTTCCCACACATTCAACATGTTATTAATTATGATATGCCAGAAGATATTGAAAATTATGGTAAATGTTTTTATTAGCTTGAGCTTGATATAGGAGTCACTTAAACATTGGCAGTTATAGTATTAACAAATCAGATAATTCAATTGTGACATCTCAAATTAGCTGAATAATCAAATAGGCAATGTGTTCATATTTTTAGATAATATACTGTTAAATGACACATACTTCATATGTCTACTCTAGTTTTCTCCATTACATATTAAATAGTTGCCCCTTAACAAGCTTTGAATGAAAATTTGGTTCTGGTATAAGTTGTTAGGTATTGCTATGTACAATATTAACCTTTTTTTTTAGAGTTTATTTATTAAATGTAATGATGAGCAAAATCTGTTTAAAGTTTGCTTATAACATTGATGGTTGGTATACAAACAAGTTAGTTGTCTAATTGATTTATTCAGCCTTTTAAATACTGTAAATGTACTTATTTTCACGAATTTATGATTTCAACCAAGTTAGCAGGTACTTTATTTCAGGTTTTTTGTCCCTTATTCTATTCATTTCTTATATATTTAATTCAGGTCCGCAGGTATTTAATTTTGCAAAAAAAGCATGTCAGACCACGAAATCTGTGAAAATAAATGCCTTAGGAAAATAACTACATTTACAGTAATGCATGTACATGTAAAAATAGATTTTAATGATAACTTGATTTTAGTTCACAGAATAGGAAGAACAGGAAGATGTGGGAAGACTGGAGTAGCTACTACATTTATCAACAAAACTGTCGGTAAGATATCTATATCTATTCTTACAACAAAGTCTGAGAAACAGTCGGTCAATAAGGTGTTAACACTGGGAGAACCTTTCCAATGAGGAATTTGCATGCATATAGGAGGGCGCACATCATAAAAACATAAAACAAAACTGCAATGCTACCGCTGAACACAAACTGATAAAATGAATACCAATTGAGGAGATAAAAGCTGTTTTATATATATCTGCAAATGTCACATCAATTTGGCATTTTTAAAAGTCCAAAAACCTTGGTCTTATGAAGACTACACAGCTTTGCTCCTATAAACATTGCAACAACATGATATTCAACTGATACAGACATAGCATCAAAAACAAAGCCCCATCATTGCTAAGAACATCATAAATGGTTGTATTAGTGTATACAATACAAATATAGATAGGGGTAGAGACATTTAAAACTTGATCCTTTCATTTAAATCTGTTGGTGCTCAGACATTTTTATTTTTCATTATTCTCTTTCATGCAGATATAGCAAATGCTATTTTATTTGTATACAAAGCAATAAAAATATAAATGGGGTTATGCTACATTTCAAGAAGGAGTAAAGCCATGAAGGTCTCAAATTGGCCTGGTATGTTGGCTTTTTTTTCAAAGTACTTCAACTCTTCGTAAATTTAACCAAAATAAGTTAAGGAATAACTGAACTTTTTATATCTGTAAGATATAACAAAATATTTACATCACAGGTTTAGCCTAGACATACCACATAAATTTTGAAATTCTTTTTTTTCACACTTTATTACAGTAACTGTTTTCTCGTCGTATTTTGTCAAAATAAGTATTTGCCACATTCGTCCAGCATCGTAATTTTTGTCTTGCCTGCGACGAATAGTCGCGGAAGGTGATACATAGGTATTACTTTCCAGCAACGACGGCAGTGTAAACTTTTTTGTAAGACTTTTGTGGACAATGAACTGCTTGAAAAGTTTGATAGCTAGGCACCTGATATTAGGTATACAGACAGTTGAGGTTATGGTCTACGTAACTGTCACCATGTCGTGTTACCCCGACCATATTTTCAAGATCCGGTGACTCTGTGAACTTAGTTGTTTTACAGGCCAAAACTTTTTTGTTAGACTTTTGTGAACAATGAATTGCCTGAAAAGTATAATAGCAAGGCATCTTATATTTGATATACAGACAGTTGGGTTAAATGTCTAGACAACTATCACAGGGGAGAATTAATAAATGAATAAGTTGAATAACTAGGTATTCCGATGGTGCCGATAGGCAAGACATACTTTAATGTTAACTTTTGTTTGATAATCAATTTATTACAAAAAAAAATACACATTTCTATAACAAGATAATTTTATGATTTTGAGCTATTATAAAAAAAAATAGATCAAATAATTTTGGTTGACGAGTGTGGTTAATTTTATATTTACCTATTTATACATGGAAATCAAGGGAAAATGTCAAATATTGAGGTTTTTTACAAAATAGACTGATTGTTAGCACACTGCTCCCCTTTTTATATGGAATTTAACAAAGATATATATCAATTTATGAAATATGAAGTCTTATGAACAACAAACCAGCAATTAAAAGCAGGTATAATAAAATTGAATTTTAGGCCAATTTGGTGCCTTTGTGGCTCTACTCCTTTGTTTAGAGAAGTGGGTCACTCAAGTTTTAAAAGCCAACCATTAAATAAACATAATAGTACATGTATACCAAGGAGTAACCTCTCATTCACTATAAAATAAACATATCACATTCATACATTTCTGTTTTCAGAGGAATCAGTCCTGTTGGATTTGAAACATCTCCTGATAGAAGCCAAACAGAAAGTGCCACCTTTCCTGGCTAACATGCAGTCGGAGACAGAGAAATTCTTAGATATTGGAGGTATGTTGAGACATTGTTGTCATTTTTAAAAGGAAAGGCAATGGAAAAAGAACTACATTTTAATGGTAAAGTTCAGGGCAATACAAAATAAAATAGTGAGTAATTACAACAAAGCAACAGCCAGCAAGACATCATATCAAAACAGTAGTGAAATGGAAAACAGTAGCAGTTTCTGTTTGTTGTACCAATACTGTCATTTTGGCACTTTTCAGTTTAGAGCAAGCCCTTTCCAGTAAGAGAAAACAAAAACAAAAAACCATCTGTTACAGAACTTCATCTTTGCTCTTTTGAGTAAAATGCATTAGAAAACATTGGCCAACCTTAAGCTACCACTACAACTTTTGATAGACTTTTACTTTGTACATAGTTTATTAACATTGATTATTTTTCATCCTCAGGTGAAGTTGGATGTTCCTACTGTGGTGGTCTGGGTCATCGTATCACAGATTGTCCTAAACTGGAAGCTCTACAAACCAAACAGGCTCAAAACATTGGTCGCCGTGACTACCTCGCCACAGGAAGTGCTGATTATTAAATTTTGTGTCCACCACAACTGTATTTACAATGGCTCTGACTGTATATCATACTCGTGCAGTTTCTGAATAGATTTACTACATTGTAAAATGAGTGCAAAATAGTTGCAGCTGTTAATTGAATCAATATGTCTGTAGTAAATCTGTTTTGTACCTTATAGAGAGAGAAAAAAGCTATTGTATGATTGTTGCATGGTGTATGACAAATCATTCCATAGCATGCAAAAAAAAAGAATAGTGATTTTTTGTTGAAAAATCATAGACCCTCGTTAGGGTTTATCATGAGACATAATTAATGTACAATTTATGATCACTTTTAATGGTATGACATTCATTTTATTCTTTAGTTGTACATCAAATAATGAATGTGTAAAGAACATTTAGAATGCATTTTATGAAATGTATTAAAAAAACTAATATAAATATATGCAAATTCTATGAAATAATTGTGATGTCTTACATATTTCAAGTTATAGCAGCTGTAGACTTATGGATTGTTTACTCTTAGAAATTGAGGAAAACAGAGTGGTTGAAAAAGTTAAAATCCATTATAAATCAAGGGTTGATGAATTAAATGAAAAATGCCATGGTCCTGACTTGGTACAGTTGTAAAAGATGTTATAGATTGGACCAGGTTTTATGATACCTTACCTTGATCACTCTGCATTTGAAGTGAAACAAAACAACCTTGTGTGACAGAAAGAGAAAACTGACTGGTATAAGACCCCCCGTATAACTCACTTAAAACAATAGAACAAAGTATAAAGTCATTTGCTTAAATTTTAAAACCTTTGTTCTTGGCTGATATGGTTACAAAACCAGAGAGATAGGGATAGACAAAAGTATTTCGAAATTCTGTTTAGTTTTGGACAATGGTTTTGTGGGAAGGGGGAAGATCCAGATAATGAAATAGTCAATGTTGGACAGGCTATAAAAATATCTATTTGGCAGTTTACTCAGTAATTACTGATTACAGCCTTTGAATGTTGTCCTAAATGGTGGGGTTCTAATTTAAGTATGTTGCTCATCTACTTCTTGTTGTGTTCTCACCCACTTTTAAGAGAATGGTTAAGATCCATTCCTGCCTACTGACAAGTGTCACGTCAAGCATATTGGTATGGTAAGTGCACCTAATGATGTTCAGCATAATTTATGATTGGTATGCTGGCTGTGACCTACATTTTCTGCATGGATGACCGCTTACAGAAGAATGGTTAAAAGTCCATTTTACTACGGTAAGTGATACATGTATATGTAAGTGGCAATAGGTGCAGCTAGTGATGAAAAGGCACAATGCATGCATCAGTTGCTGGCTGTGACCTATATTTTCTGCATCAGTGACCTCTTATAGAAGAATGTTAAAGTTCATTATGAAGAATGTTAAAGTTCATTACCGCTTACCATGCTCACAGGAAAGTGCCACAGCAACCATATTGGTATAGTAGATGCACCTTATGATGCTTAGCACAATGCATGCTTCAAATGGTGGCTGTGGCTATTAACTTTTCCGCATAGAGGACCACTTAATTTTAAAAAGTTAAAATATATTCCAACTTATGGTCAATTCTGTTTAACCAGGAAAGCTTCGTAATTGAGAGACTACCTATGTTTTACATTGATGGCCAATGGTACAAAATTTTCGTATCACATCCTTATGATATTTAATGTGCAGCATCAGGATGAGGTCCCATATTGTGGTTTCAAGTCTGTTGGTCTTCACTTTTTGTTTGCAGAGTTATATAATTGTGACATGAAAAAAATCACAACTTTCCATATCAAAGGATTTGATATTAGGTTGGTTGCTTAATTACTCCATTGTTAGAAGATACCCTGTCATTTCTATCTGTGACCTAGTTTTTTTTTTTAAATTGTCTCTTTCATTATTTACAAAAATCCAACAAAGCATTGTTTTGAATAGACCTAAACCATTTTCACCATATATAATGTTTTACTTTCAAATGACCCAAATGATGACTCCTGAACAAACAACATTTTTGCTTTTAGTACAGCCCTCAGCTTTATATGGTATTACTTAAAAAGGGAAATTATTAGGCAACCTTCATCAGCATCAAAAGCTCTTATAAGTCTGTTTAAGGTCAAAGTAACCATTGGGTTGAAGCTGTATATGTGTTATAGCTCTTTACTGTGGCTCCCGCATGGTTTAAAAACGACCTGCGACCTGAGGGCTTTTTAAGGGCGACTTCCGACCTACACTTCATAAAATCGACCTATGCCAAAAAACGACCTGCGACCTCCGCCAAAATATGCCTTTTAAAAGCGACCTTGCGACCTCACGCCCCTTTTAAAAGCGACCTGGCGATCTGAGGGGGGTACCCTGTGGGAGCCCCTTTACTAGTAAAGGTTATAATAGCATTTCCTGGTATCTTGGCCTATCTAAAATGAAAACTTTATCAGATACAAGCTAGCTGTTGCTTGCTAAATCTATTAGCCCATTGAGCTCTACACAAATTGCCTTTAATCGGTTTTTATACGACCGCAAAAAATTTGCGGACGTATAATGGTATGATGCTGTCGTCGTTGTCGTCGTTGTCTGTTAACTTTAGTGTATACACGATAACTTAAGTCCTAGTAATCCGAATGCAATGAAATTTCACAATGATATTCCTTACTATTAAGGCACAGGATACGGTTACGGCAAATTTCGGCAAAACCGTAACAATAAGAAATTCTTATTGTTACGGCAAAGACGAAAATCGGGAACGGACGACGGGATGGAGACCGAATCATTTACGACCGTAACAATAAGAATTTTCTTATTACTTTATAGGGCAAATCGATAATGTGACGATATGAAATCACTTTGTAGAGTGACATGTATAAAATTTATTGATTCATATTATAATACTAACGGGCAAAAAATTCTAATAATCCAAATTAAACTCAGAGTAATTTTGATGATTAACTTATGGCACATGCGACACTGTGACATCTGATGAAACCATTTAAGTCATCCATCTCCGACTACGGATGCCGCAGTGTGGATGGTGGATGTGCAGCAGTTCCTTTCTGCATTTTTTTTTCTTTGGATCACAACGCATTTTAAGTTCCTTCCATCTTCTGGGTATAAAAACCGCAAAACCGCTTTACTCGACTAATGATAATGTTTTCGTCTAAAATATGTGTCGGCAAGTCAGTTGCCTCAG
The DNA here is from genome assembly GCA_963971305.1 of Arcuatula senhousia. Lineage (NCBI taxonomy): Eukaryota > Metazoa > Mollusca > Bivalvia > Mytilida > Mytilidae > Arcuatula > Arcuatula senhousia. Next base: position 13,961,616 of record OZ020312.1, read on the forward strand.
TTATGTTTTCGGTAACGATATCAGTATGGCCATCAATTAGAACAAGCTGTACTTCTATTCTTCATTTGTTTTAAGTATGCTATTCGACAAAAAATATATAAAAAGTTGCGACAGAAGTTAATTTTAAGATATCTTACGTTTGGTAAATCTCTAACGCGAGATTTGCCGTAATAATAGGTGCCGTAATAAAAAGAAAATTCTTATTGTTACGGTCGTAAATGATTCGGTCGCTGCCCCGTCATCCGTTCCCGATTTTCGTCTTTGCCGTAACAATAAGGATTTCTTATTGTTACGGTTTTGCCGTAATCGTATCCTGTGCCTACTATTAAAGATTTTGGGGGTCCCACCTGTTTTGGTTTTGAAATTAGGGGCCAAAAAGGGGCCAAAAATGCTACTTTTATGTTTGTTACCACAATAACTTTAGTTCTAGTCATCCTATTGCTTTGTACTTTGGCATTAATGTTCCTTGACATAAAAGGGTGAATGGGATTGATTTTAGGGGTCCCCCCTTTTTTTTTGTTTCAAAATTAGGAACCCAAAAGGGGCAAAAAATTCAAATATTTTATTGTTTCCACCATAAATTTGTTTCTAACTGACTTATTGCTGTGAAATTTGTGAATAATGTTTCTTACAATAAAAGAATGAACCTGATGAACTTTTGCAGGCCCCTTTTTTCCCTGTTATGTAATTAGGGTCCAAAATCGAAACTTTTATATTAGTGGTCCGATTTTGAAAAAAAAAGGAGTAGAGCCACGAAGGCCCTAAATCGGCCCGGTATTTTCACTATTTTTTCAACTTCTATAACTTGTCATAAAATTAACTAAAATATGTTAAGGTATGAACAAACTTTTTATATCTGTAGGATTTAGCAAAATATGTACACCACAGGCTTAGCCTTGAGACTTTAAACAGACCATAAATTTGAAAATTCCTCATTTTTCACACATTTTCACTGGTTTCTCTGCATACATTGTATTTCGTCAAAATTAGTATTGGCCACATTCCTCGACCACCGTAATTTTTTGATAATTAATTTATAATATCATAATACACATTTCTATCACAAAATAATTTTGGTCGACAGGTGTGGCCCATTTCATATTCATCGATTTATACATGAAAATCGAGGAAAACTGTCACAAATTGTTATTTTTCACAAAATAGTCTATTTTCTACCTCACTGCTCTCCTTATTCCTAAATGATTGAAGGAAAAAATGTTGCAATTCATGAAATATAAAGACTAATGAACATTTATGCGACAACTACAAGCAGATATATCAAAGTTGATTTTTTGGGCCATTTTGGGGCCTTCGTGGCTCTACTCCTTTGCATGCTTATTCTTGTCAAATAGCGATACAAAATTGAGAATCAATTTTTGCGACCCCCCTTTTTCCCCTTATGTGTAATGAGGGGCCAAAAGGGACCAAAATCGAAACTTATTTACTTATGATCCGATTTTGAAATTTTTTTTTGCATGTTTGTTCTTGTCAAATAGTGGATACAAAATTGAGAATTATTTTTGCAACCCCCCTTTTTCCCCCTATTATGTAATTAGGGCCAAAATGGAAAATTTGTGGTCTTATTTTGATCTCCTTTCGAAAAAAAAATAAATTCCTTTTAAATTATAAGTGGAAAGTCCACCAAAAGCTGCATGTGTCAAAAACCTTTGTCAGTCCACCGTGGGCTGCATGTGTCCACAGCAATTGACTATCCATATTGGGCCTAAAACGTACAGGGTTCAACAATCAACATGTTGCGGTCGTATCATGCTGCGCTCGGCGAAGCGTTTTATTGTCTGAATGGTTGAAAATCTTTTGGTATTTGGTATTGTATTTTGAAAATACTGGTCGATAACCGCTGCTGGTCGACCAGAGGTCCCCGAGGGTAATCACAAGCCTGGTCGAGAAGTCTGACACGATTTTACCAATAAATTTCAATATTTTTTGCCAAAAACATTGTTAAATTCAAAATTGTTGAAAACACCAGGTTTCTTTCCTTGTAATGCACATGGTCGATATCCTTAGTGCTGGATTTGGCTTTCCTGTTCGAATTTTTTTGGTTTTGAGAACTTTTTATTCAATGATTTTGGTTTGTTGTATTGTGGAATGTGACTGCAAAACCGTGATTTCTTTTATGTTTTTTGTTTAACCTTGGCATAGTTGTGAAAGCGAGGGTATCATTCACTAGTGAGCATTTACTTAAAAAAAATTCTTGAAATAAAAGAAGTAAACATGAAAAATGGATCAACCATAAATGAAAATTCATAACATCAAAACGGTACTATGGTTTGACATGCAGTTTAAGGACCCGGGACTCATGAACCTTAACATTGATATACATACAAGTACCCCCCCCCCCTCAAAATTAAGATAATTATATAAATCTGTATGCGTTTGTGACTATAGTTATCTTGAGTGACAATCGCAAAACAACGAGTTTAATTATTGTATCAATATATAATTTTATTCTGGTAACAAAAGTAAACATGAATATTAATGAAACAATGACCAACCATGTCACTGAAAGGACTTCAGAACAGAACGGTCGTGACTTAATCGTCGACTTTACTTAATTTGTTGATGTTTTAGAACGATGACCAAACGATATCATCATCATCGTCGTGAACTTCTCTGTTTATCATCTTCTTTGTGATATCTACTTTCCCACAAACGATATCATCATCGTCGTCGTGAACTTCTCTGTTTATCATCTTCTTTGTGATATCTACTTTCCCACAAACGATATCATCATCATCGTCGTGATCTTCTCTGTTCATCATCTTCTTTGTGATATCTACTTTCCCACAAACGATATCATCATCATCATCGTCGTGAACTTCTCTGTTTATCATCTTCTTTGTGATATCTACTTTACCACAAACGATATCATCATCATCGTCGTGGTCTTCTCTGTTTATCATCTTCTTTGTAATATCTATTTTCCCGCAAACGATATCATCATCATCGTCGTGATCTTCTCTGTTTATCATCTTCTTTATGATATCTACTTTCCCACAAACGATATCATCATCATCGTCGTGAACTTCTCTGTTTATCATCTTCTTTGTGATATCTACTTTCCCACAAAGGATATCATCATCATCGTCGTGAACTTCTCTGTTTATCATCTTCTTTGTGATATCAATTTTCCCACAAACGATATCATCATCGTCGTCGTGATCTTCTCTGTTTATCATCTTCTTTATGATATCTACTTTCCCACAAACGATATCATCATCATCGTCGTGAACTTCTCTGTTTATCATCTTCTTTGTGATATCTACTTTCCCACAAACGATATCATCATCATCGTCGTGATCTTCTCTGTTTATCATCTTGTTCGAGTTTTCAATTTTCCCGCAAACGATATCGTCATCATCGTCGTAACCTCGGGTTTTAAACTTAGCGATTTCCTTCTTACAGCTTACGATATCATTTTCGTTTTTCTTGGTACATGACGTGAACTTGTTCTTTGCTCGTCGGGACCGTAGTTTGCATTTATCTTCAGAAGGATCGACTTGATTCTTTTTAAAGAGTCTTTTTCTCAGTCGCCTGCAGAATCGTCCAAGCTGAAATTTCATGAAAAATACACTATCACTATACACTATGCTCTCGCTCCCCAAAACCAATCAGACCAAAGGACCTGTTCACTTAGTACAGCATTTGGCCTAAATTAAATAAGAATTTAAAACTTTCCGTCCTTAGACAATTCTGGATAAAAGTTATCTTCAATTATTATATAATAGTTCAAATATCCACAATGTCCTTTTAATTCTTTCATCATTATCTTTGGCCTAGGGTCACAAAAAGATATTTGGAGAAAGCAATAAAAAAATCAGTAATTTTGGTATAGTTTTTTTTAAATATGTACAGGGTGGATTCCATCACCTTTGACCAAACAGTGGCGGATCCACAAGGGGGGTCCGGAGGTTTGAACCCCCATTTCATTTGGAAATTTTGTATTTTTTAGCAGATTTCCTTCAAACTGACCCGGAACTTTCTCTTTCATCCTCTGTTGATTAAAAGCGGAAATCAATCCCCCCTTGTAAGATTCTGGATCACCCCTGCCAAGTGTTTTAAACTTGAAATGACTTTATTTTATTGTATTATACAATGCAAAGTTAGACAGAAATTGTTTGGCTATTTCTAAAAGTACAAACACTTATTACCAAAATGTGTACATTTAGGCAATTTTCTTCACATTCTGAAATGTTGACACTTTTAGTGACAATATAACAAAATCCAGTGTTCTTATCAATAAATTTTGAATAAGACGGATTCAGGATGTTATGCCAGCAATTTGAATCCAAATAAAACAAGTTACAGATTTTCCCCATTTTAATTTAGAGCCAAATCTGATATTTACAGATAAAGTTAGTGAACCTGGTACTTTTTAAAAATAAGATATGAAT